>DWPF01000447.1:0-11224 GCA_018251575.1 Cecropterus bathyllus | reverse complement strand
AATGGTTCCTGTAAATAACACATGCGTTGCGTTGCAGCCAGAGACTCGGCAACACGCTGCCGCGTGTTTTGATACATTTCAATTCCAATATTTATCCATACCTGAATATAAAACTACGTGTTTTCTATTCAAAATAGAAAATTCTATTTTGATTTATATTGATATTTGTATCGATAAATCTTGATATAGCCTCATCCCTCATGTCGCATTGTGGCGACATGGTCTTTGCACAACAATGAAATTTTCTTAAAATTATGCTCGTAATTCATCTAAATTTGGATTTTATTTTTAGGATTACTCATTTAAAGGCTCAAGTGTTTTAAACTTTATAATTGCGTAATTAACTAATCACTTATTTAAAAAAATATTTTCAATATAATACAGCGTACTAAAATAACAAAAGCAAATTAAACGACTTGTGGTATTTGGCCGTATATATGAAACTCAGGTGAAATGGGTCCGAAAATGTTTGTCCCTTTACCGGCATTTACGGCAAAATCAAAGTCCCAGAGGGCGGTAAAATCTTTTTTCGCCTTCATATTGCAGAAACACAATGTGTGGTTGTCAACCTTTTTTTTTTGATGATCTATACTAAATAATTTCTGCCCCGATTCGAATAAGTTGTAGATCTGAGTCTGGGTAAGGTATATTAAAATAGAAGCACGTTTTAATCTTTTTAAGAAGAAAAATATTTACATAACAATTATCTTTAAATAATTAAGGTAAAAAGAAAATACTGGCGAAAACTACCATCATTTATAAACCAAGTAATGTATACGTAATATGAAAGAAGTCTTTTCATGTCACGCGCCACTTCACACAAGGGATGAAAAAAAAACATATAAAATTTGATCCGCATTTATTACAATACACATTAAAATAATTAATGCAATAATTACAAAAAAAATAATCGTTGTTTATTAAATAGATTTGTTTAAATAGTCTCGTCTTATCCTAACGTGCACGTGGCTGCGTGCGGACTAGGCGGCGCGGGGCCGGCAGCGGCCGCACTTCGATACTACCCCTAACCTATGGGTTCGATTATCATTATCAATGCTTTCATCGGAGCCTGGCTTACACAAGTACAGTTTTATCTTGACTAGCTGTTACACGCGGTTTCACATGCTACTACATAAGGAAAAAAAATGTGTGTGTACTTATGTACACGCGTTAGACGTTATACTTCTTCGGCGTAAAAATGGCACTAACAATAGAAAAAAGGTATTTAATACATTAAAAGTTTTATTCAGCATAGTATAATATTATGTATATTCTTTGTAAAATCATAATTGCTAGAATTCACCGCAAAGTCTAACAGGCGACAGTCGCAGATAATTGATTGACAATTATGTTTATTGTCTCGCCTTAGTTTGATAAAATATTCTTGTGTAAGCCAGCGCCAAAAATTTTGGATTATGCTACAGAAACTCAAATTATTAATGAATTATTACAATATTTGTTATGTTACAGAACATTAGACATATTTTTGGTATGACCATTATAGTATTTATAATCAGTAGATTTTTCTTCTTTTAATTAATACATGAATGAGACTTTATTTTTTGAATAGCTAGATCACGTGACAACCTCAAAACTATCGTCCACTGGTCGACATTTGTGTTTCAATGTAAGTAAAATATAATTTATTCAGAGGTATAGTTTTGGGGTTTGAGCGAAACGGTTTATAAAACCGTGAAACTAATTCAGTTCAAACAATGTGCAAAAAACCTGATTTTATTATTTGAAAAGACAATAGTACAATAAATTATATTCTATAGATCCAATACTGGCTTTCGATTTTTCTAGCTAAGGGGAGGTTACTAGGTGCTAAAAGCTATTGTATATCAGTCACAAATTTCAATCAATCAAACAAGTAACAATCCGTTCAAATCAATGCCAACTTGCTCTAAAGCCACAAAAAATCGTCACGCTAGTGCGAAATCAGCATTAATTTGACCATTAAGAATACAATGCTTATACATTTCGCCGACCCACTATAACTATTCGCTATTTACAATTGTATATCACCCATCTATTACTTAAATACGATATATATCCGGCTACTGTTGCGTTTAACGAGGGTAATCGGGTCGTATTGGGTAGAAAACTACTAAAACTACCAGTCAGTCTTCCCAATAAGGTAGAAGTGTGGACCCGCCGACCCCTGGCGCCCAACGCGGGGCTCGCGATGCTATAACCACAAGTTACCGCGCGTACTAATTTCACTGTCATCTCGTTTGTATCACCAATTTATGACTATGAATAAAAACTATAAAGGCTCAAAACGGTAAAAACAATCAGACAATAAATTGCTCTAAATCTTTAAAATATTGATTTATGTCAACATTTGCATTCTAAAACTTCGTTTTAACTTTTTTATTTTAATTATTATTTCATATAAATTACTCATGAGAGTCAGCATTAAAATCCACAAAAATATATGACGCTTTTTTTAAATCAATACGAATTTTCCACTCTTGAAATAAGCCATAAACAGTGATTCAGTACGCGCGGCGACAGAATACTCGCTAGCTATTAATATACATACAATATTCTCAACATTTTCATATTCACAACATTGTTATTGTACGCGGTATACAGACTCTAATCAACGACAGATACAATTGTTTCAAAGCAAACGGCACGCACATTCTTGTTCTCGCTACAGTCAACTATAAAAATATTATTTTCTCGTCAATAATATTCACTTTCAGTTTACACAACTATAGCTCGTAACGAGGACTATTATAAACAGGTAACAATCATAACAAAAAAGCATTACAATAAAAAAAATTGAAAAATAATTTCATATGTCAAATAAATCAAAATAATGTGACATTTTATTTGGACTAAACACGGTACAAGTTATTAGCGAGGAATTCATAAAATCAAGTGTATAACATAATAAGGATACAGATAAAAAATCACAAGTCGAAAATATACTGTACAGAGAAGCGAGAAACATTAAACTATACATTTGGTCGAACGGTAAAAATAAAATGTACACGTAGACAATAATAATAATCTACAATTAAAATAATTATACAAGCGATCTCTACATCTTAAACTATTTGTTACAAACTCAGTATCAGCATCGTAATGTTCACACTTTTCTATCTATAAAAGAAAATGGCTTCACTCTTAAGTATTGAATCGCGCTTGTGGTGTCACTTAACAATATGGTACAAGTTATTTACAATGAAAATATATAGCACTATCAACTATGTGAGTAAAATAGGAATTGCGTACGGTCTCACTGTAGCCAGAAATTGACGTAAATATTAAAGTTTCAAATATTAATGTGGAAAAGAACACATAAAAAGGCATAATGGAAATAGCAGCTTTGGGAGTAAGCATTTAAATCTAGTAAAGCATTTTAAAGATAGTAAAGAACATAACAGAAGAAGACAGACTATTTTTACAAGAATATAAGTTTTTTTGTTACAGTCAATATAGACGTGATTATTTTGGCGCGCCACGACAGGATAAAAACGAATTGGCGTTACTTTTGGTAACGAAAAGCGGTTACGCTGGGGCGTTACAATAAAATTATTATTTTCCATGGGATAGATAATTTTAATTCCATATTATGACACCTGACACTGAAAAATCCTAGACGCAATTGTACTTGT
This sequence comes from Cecropterus bathyllus, assembly GCA_018251575.1. NCBI lineage: Eukaryota > Metazoa > Arthropoda > Insecta > Lepidoptera > Hesperiidae > Cecropterus > Cecropterus bathyllus. Next base: position 7,592 of record DWPF01000447.1, on the reverse strand, counting down.
ATAATCTCTTATCTCTGCGCTCTTAAAACCAAGAAGCTGTAGGAAGTTGGGGCTGTTACCATAAGGCAGGAAATATAGATTTCTTGTTTCCATCCGAACAATTTGTAAGTGCGTATGGACCAAACAAAAAAAATTCATTTTATTTTCATATCGCCATCAAACCAGTCTTGTATGACTATACAAGACTGGTTTGATGGCGATACCCCGCCCGCCCGCTTTGCATACCCTCAATTCAATTTCGACTACAGTAAAAACCAAGCACACTCTACATTTATAATAAACTTAAAACGGATTTCGTGATTAAGTTCTCAGCTTTGGGTTACTAAAATTTCTATTGCCAGTGGTCAAAGTTTCATATTTTAATCAACAATATAACAAACAGGTGTGCAATCCACCGGTGTACTGTAAATGATTCTCAAGTTAAATATGACGGAACTCAACGATTATTTCGAAGAAGATCATTCTTCCAAATAACCTTAACGTAGATAGAGTGACAATTTATCATTCGCATTTTTGTACCAAAGGAAATTTATACAAATTATGAGAAATTTGATACATTATTTGAATGAGGTCAAAAACTGTCACTTCGATCAAAGTTAGCCGGAACTAAGAGGCGCATGAAGGAATGAAATGTACAAATGACTGAATTGAAAAAATATACTCTTATGTGGCGAATATAATGGTTAACCTTCAAAATGCTTTTTAATAGATAATGAGGCGCATTTAACCACTGGCTTACAATATTTCTGCGTGTATGAAGCCAAACTGTACTATATCAAAATATTTCACACAATCATAGCCCGCAAGTCTTTCCCGAAGGTTCGCATTAGATCAAATATCCTAAGGCAGTACCAGTGTTGCCAGTCTAAATACAAAATCTCGCATTAATAAATAGCCGCAAACCTTACAAAGTAAAATATTTACACGAAAATTATATGGACCTTTTTGGTGTCCACTCTTCTACGTTTTGGTGCTACGAAATGATTTACAGTTTTATGTGTTATTTATTTCACATTATCAAAAAATTAATAGGGGAAGGGATGCCAATGCATTAGTAGATTTCCCTTGAACTCATCTGCCAAAAACGTCAAAACCGACAAATGTCGAAAAATTCAGCGCTTAAAATGAAAATGTGGTGTGAAATATGTTCATCCATTGGACATAACAATATCACAGTGTACTGTGATATTGTTCCACTGTCCCTATTATGTTTGTAGCGCAATTTAAAGGCTGTGTTAGACTCATTTATAATGCAACATTTATTTACACAACAAGCGAACGTTAAAACCCAATGCTACAGTACAAACGTTATTTAATACTTTGTAGCGATTTCTATTACAGTATCGAACAGTCTTCTTTTTCTTAATTTATAATTTTTATATTAGAAGACTATATTGAAAGCGAGATTATACTAGCTAAGGCATCACACTTTGAAGTAACGGTAAGTAATCTCGTCAGTTAAGCATTGTTACTCTTCAAATATATTAGGCGCAGACGTCATGATTCCCAAATGTAGGCTAAAACATTACAATACAAATCGTTTCTTTGCAGAATGGCACGATGTACACATTTATTCTGACCCCTTAGGGTATGTAAAATTGCCGTACCAAGTATATTATTACATTTTATATTTGTTAAGAAATTTTGGTCAGCGCCATTTCCGGATCGCATTATTTGTCAATTTATGAAGAGACCCAAATTTCGTATCTATAATAATGTAATAATGGTTACTTGGTTTACATAGTGGTTAACGACGTACGAATGGATAGACGGGACAATATCAATTCATTATTCTATCTATGATCTTTTGTAAATCTTCCTTATATACATACCATATGCTCATGCTAGTTTAATTTTCAAAAACAGCTGTTAATTTAAATAAAACATATCCCTTTTTAAGCCTCACATTGCGAATCACAACGCACTACACCATCGACAGTTTCTTCAAACAGCCAAGAGAAAATCATAATACTTATGTAATATGACTTGCCAATGTATATAAAATACATCGAATATAAGAGCGGAACTGTAGCGTTGTCGTGTTTGTACAGGGTCCATCAGGTAGCACGCGGTCGGTGCGGGCATTGGGTGGGCGGGGCCACGCGGGTAGGGCGGGGCCACGCGGGTGGGGGCGGGGCTAGTCCGCGGGGCGCGGGGGCGGCGCGCGCGGCGGCAGCGGGGACCCCGGCACGCTCCAACTCTCGCTTGTACCCCACCTGGATATATTATGTAAATAATGTATACATACGTAAAGCGAAATATGTAATGCAAGTAAAAATAAAAATATGTAATGTAAAATATGTAATAAGTAATGCGTTATTGATTTTTAAAGCAACTAAGTTTTTTTTTAATTTGTCATTTAACATTCTTAAGTCAATTAAGTCTTTTTCCCTTTAATGGGCATTTTTCAAATAAATTTCATTAACTTTCAAATAACTTTAATTGTGGGTATAAAAAAAGAAAACTTCAAGTTCTACATTAGCTTACCTTACATTACTTACTAACATTTTTGCAAACGCAGTGACTATTCACTGACAATAAAAAAAACCTATGTCCAGCAGTTTAATTTAAATTGATGACGGGTGAAATATAAAAGGTTTTTTAGTATGTAACAGGTACTCACGTTTCCGTACACGTATAAACACCAAACTTTAAGTTTATTTAGTGTTATGTGTCGTAATATGGAACATACAGTAAAAAAATGAACTAGACGTAGGGTATATAGGTTAATCTACCACTAGTGCTTAACGGTTTCTCCCCGCCACTGCACTTCCGTCCTGACATAGGTCCATGCAACTGGGTCCAAATATCGACAGTAAAGAAATAAAAACCACGTATCATAAGCACCCGTTACATATTAAAATTGCATAAATCCCGCGATAATATTATACCACAATATAGTTAAGTATGCAGTATTACGTTTAAATAACAAACGGGCCGAAACGAAATCTCGGCCTGACTCAGTATACACAGAGTCGCATGGGTGCCACGCTTGCGCTCGCTCGGACGGACGCAGACTGTGCGCTGTCGCCCGTTGCCCGCGCATTAAACGAAATCAACAAGTGGTAGCCCTATTGAACACCTACTTTATGCCCAGCGGCCGTAGTTAACTAATTCAAGGCCACCGTTGAACTCACATTACTAAATTGTGATTAGACTAAGAAGTAGGTAGTAAATATAGGAGTATTGATATAGCTCACCTGTTGTGCACGAGATGCGCGTGCCTCGGGTCGCGGCGCGCTGCAACGTGATGCCACTTGACGTACCCGCTGAGCCGGCGCTTCACCAGCCCGGCCAGCGAGTGCAGCCAGCCTACGGCACACCAGCGTCACCCACCGCCCCCCGCGCCCCCCGCCCCGCCCCGCGTACCCCACGCCGCCCCACGACACCCGGCGCTACCCACTCGCGCGGGAACTCGCTGGTTACGCGTTACGTACTCTTGTAGTGAATGCTTCTCGAATGATAATCACGAATTTGAAGAGCGGTGTGTTGTATTTGAAGTATTGATATCAAGTTTAATCAAGAGTTAGATTAATTTATGTATTCGTTTTACACATGATTTTTGGAAATATGAACTTACAAATGAATTAATATATTCATTATTTACAATATTTTTTGTATAAAAAAAGAAATTAAAAAAATTAAAAGGTACTTGTATTATATTTATTGTCTACTTAGCAAACTTAGACGAAGATCTAAGTTGACGTTTGATTTCATTATACAGCATAAAGTTATACAGACAGATAATTTGTTTCACGGGAAACTGTAATAAAAACCTAAATAAAAATAATTATAAAATCTAATTGTCTGATGTATGATAACAAAAAACTTAACTTATTCATCTTCAAACAGCACACCGCAACCGCACAATAACTACTAACTTTCCACTGGAACTTCCTAAGAGTAGGAGTACAATGATCGTAACCAGAGAGCTCCCATGCCATATGCCTGGCCAGTGTTACTCGCGGCGAGGTGAACAGCGAAGCCATGACGTCGTGACCATGAGGAGGCTGACAACATTGACACCCCACACCTTGCTACCCAACTACCGAAGCGACTGTACATTGAAGGTGTTTGGACCGCTTGCAAAGTTTTATCGTGATTGCATGAAAATTTTCTTTTCATATTTTACTTGCTTATGATACGACTCCGCCCGCTTGGGTTTTATTTACAACAGAAGAATATCCTACGTTATTCCAGGCCATAAACTATCAGTGTTTATGACACTGATAGATTTCCAATCCGTTTAGCAGTTTTTGCGTGAAAGAATAATAATCCTATCTGTCTACATAACAGTTCCCCTTTCTATCTTCACACACACTTCCCACTTTTTTGTCCCTTTTCCTATTAAATATTCCATGCATAGGTTGTCTGGAAGAGATCGCTGCTTAGCGATAAGACCGCCTATTGCATACAACTTATCAACATTGTATCTTATTGTTATTTTTTTATGTTTATAATGTGCAATAAAGGGTATTCTATTCTATTCTATTCTAATCTATCCATCCTCACAAACTTTCGCATTTATAATATTTACAAATATTTATAATAATCACAAACCTTACTGCTAAGTTAGCAGTGAATTCTTTTATTGATCAATACTCTGTAGCAGCAGATAAAGAATATACTAGAACTACTCAGACAGAAATATAGGTTGAAACTAAATAGATTTTAAAATTTGTCTTCTTATTTTTCTTAGATTTTATAGCTTGATTTTATTTTATCCATGTTTTGTTTATTCTGCATAATTTCGTTCCGTCGCACAAAATGTCTGTAGTAAATCTGCTTTGTCTATGACGTCTAATATTGCATGATCCGGTCAGTCAATATGCATGTCATTCGGTCATTCATTAATTCCGATATTAAGGAAGTCTAAAACTTCCAATATCTATAAAACTGCGATAACACAACCGGCCCAAACCCTCAACTCCAGAACGTGACACCAACATACAACAGGTAAAGGCCCGAAGCTCGTCCCGGAAAGTGGGCGTCATTAGCTAGGTGTTAGGGTCGTGTTTAGTGTAGCGAGGCATGTGACAGAGCGACAGATGGCAGGCGATGTGTAGGGCGCGTGAGGAGACAGCGGCAAAGCACAGGGATTGTTGCACCGGCCCAAAGGTTTGAACCAACATATTGACCAATGTTTTTTGTTTACTTACTTTTTAATTTAGTCGATGTGCGGTATATGTATCTTATACACACATTTATTTTTCAACTGAGTTGGAGGATCAAATGCAAAATAGGATAGTAGTAAAAATTAAATTATTTGAGAGAAAACAATGTCAAAAGGGTTTCTAAAAAGTAATAACTCGTAATAAAAACTTTAAGTTTATTTTAAGTTTACTAAAAGCCCATCAGGACGACTAACTTCATGTCTCACTAAGCATGACTGTTTCGCTTGAATTTTTTATGCAATATTAAGAAGTGACGTTACAAGCGGACGCCATTGCACCTGCAAGCGTTTTCGTGTTTAATTCTAAATTAGTAGAAATAAATGCTATTGTTTAAATTGATATTTAATTTATCGCTATAATAATGTTATTTTAGAAAGATTTATTACTTTAGAGCATACCTACACTACAGAAGAGGATTTCTAAATCTGTCATCATTCCCATTATGTGACAGCAAAAGAAATTATGTGACTGGTTTCGCCATTTATCGCTATTCCCTTTTGACCATCCACACTTAATTGCAATACCGTTGGAATAGTAAAACACTGAGAAAAAATATTTTTTATATAGATTTTTGATGATATCTGATATTATCACTAGAGTGACTAAACCCCTGGGCATCTCACATGTGGTTTGCCTCTTGTCTATTGGTCAAACATTTGTGTCATGCGACGTAAAATTGGTTTAAACAATTTGGACCGGTGAGCAACAAGTACAACAAAAATGGACACTAAATTTTAAAGACATTACAGTTTTGAAAAGTACATCAGAATTGTATGGATAAGTCTGGTTACATCACATTTAGTATAGTGTAGTTCAATGTTTGAATGGTTAGCTTTGACTCCCGTTTATATAGGGAATGAAAAAAGTCGTAACATTTTCAATTAAACAAAATTAGTCAAACATTTAAAAACTAGAAGCGGTTCCTCTATTGAGATTCGTATGATGAAAAAAAAATATTAGGTTAGTAACTTGGTAATCGACATCCCCTTGTAACATTTATAATATACCCATTTGGACCAAATCGTAGAGCTAAAAGACCATAGATTTAGACGTTGTTCTAATTAATGTATATAGATACCAAGGTAACACAAAAGGATAACACAAACACTGGTTTTTTACAACAGGCACTAAAATTGATATGTCTATTCTTTTCTATTTATTCTATTGAGCAGTCAAATATTCCCGACAATCAAACCAAAGATTCCTTTCAATAAACTACGAGTCAAGGTAAAAAAAAACATTTCTAAAAAACAGGCAATATTTCACCAACTTATTCCACACCGAATCGGTGACGTAACCAGACTTTCCCCATTCATGTAAATAGTAACAACTAGACGTTTAAAATTCCGATTTTAAGCACTATAACGTTAGTGGCAGCTTACAATGTACAACTATGTTCACTTCTAACACAACTTTACTCCGAGTCCGTCGACTACCGAAGCCTAGTGACTGCTAAGCGAGTCGGAAGCGAATTATACCGATGTTACCAAGCGAATTATCGATATACCTTTATCGATATTATAATAGTTATTATAACAATCGCTCGGTAAACTGTTACTCTATTTACACAATGGAGAGAAGGTACCATGAGACAAGTAATGTGGAAGTGATGTTCGGCGAGGGAAATGATTGTGTAAAATCGAATGCAATGTTGCAATAAACTAAAAAAAATCGATATGTATTCATAAATTATAAAACAAAATGTCTATGGATGTAAACTGTTTCTCTAGCGGATAAATTTGGTTTTAAAAAACAAAGTCGCTTTCTAATAAGAACAGTTGAAACATAAAATGGGTGTTTTTGTGTATGCTACTAGATGGCGCTGGTGAGACCACCTCTACGTTTTCCGAGTGGAAACTGTGCGCAGGTGTCGCGGGGTCCTCACGCACACCAGCAACCATTGGAACCTTGCTAAGCGCGTGTGTGCCACTCTGTATCTTTCCTCATCTATTTAAAAGAACATTATTTTTGTAAATGTTACGTAAATGTTGCCACATTTACTGTTTATAATGTACATGTGATGATTAAAAGATAATAAATGAAAACATTTGAGTATATAAGGTAGGATGTCCATTTTTCACAGGACATTTAAAAAAAACAATTCTAATATATAACGAAAAATTCACTCAGAAACAGTTATTTTACCAGGCCAGCTTGATAGAGTCTGTCTTAAAAAATATTTTATGTGTGTATTTGTATATTCCAACTGTTATTTAAAACATATCAAAATCAGCGCAACTATATATATTGCTTGCTAGAAAATTATTAAAAATTATTCGCAATATTATCTTTCCAAAACTGGAATTGTCCAAAACTTCCGACAATTACTTCCTGACAATGATTAATACGTAACAGGCATAAATCAAAAAATATATCGACTCTGAGATTAACTGCAATATTACCAAATTGTTCATTATC
>DWPF01000446.1:0-11226 GCA_018251575.1 Cecropterus bathyllus | reverse complement strand
CAGATGTCTGTCTGGCCGGGGATCGAACCCGGGACCCACTGTGTGTCAGACCGGTATGGTGACCGCTCCACCACGTGAGTCGTCAAATTATTTTTGAAATTTAATGCTTTCTACACTCATTGCCCCACACTAGGATTTTCTCCTGTCCTGAATGCCATGGATACATACAAATAGGCCTACACAAACACTTCGACCCAGAACTGAAATCTAAATTCCTCATTCAGATATCTGATTGGCCAAAGATCGAATCCGGGACCAACTGTAAGATAGAAAGATTAATTTTAAAACCATTAAAATCTGTGTTCTTTTTCAGCGTCAAGTAATTATTTATTGTAGTCAACCTGTGTAGGTTCTATAGCTCTACAATAAATAATAAAGATTTTAAGATTGTAGAAATATGGTATTTATTTTTTTTATACTCGGCAACTTTCGGATAGCTCAATATCTATCAAGAGTAGTAACATCTCCTCTTTAAAAGCACCAAAATACTCATATGTTATCGAAGCAATGGTATTTACAACTCTGTATATATATTTTGACAAACACGACTGCATCCGAAACGAATTGGAACAAATTAATGACAAAATGTCAGGTATAAGTGAGATCGCTCTACAGCCTATATTCGTTACACTACAAAGTAAACGTTGCATGTATCCTTGGAGCCTGTGTTGTGTATTGAAGTGTATCCTCTGAATATCCGGGCGATTTATCCCCGGGCTCTGTGGCTGAGCAAACTGACGCTTGATTCAACTAGATTTACGTTGCAACTAGTAAATCATCCTTCTGGTATAGATTCTTGTCTTTGGGTATATAAAAGCATATATTATGAGCTTGATGTATTTTTTATTATTTCTTAGGAGCTAATGATTGAAATCCTTTCGGCATTTTTATTTTCACCACATAAAGAAATGATCAGGGTAAATTTGTGGATCCATCGAGAGCTAGCATTTCTAACGTTCAATAATTTACGGGCTAGCAGAGGTTACGCAAGGTTTTCCACTGTGAATCAATTTGCAGTTATACCTACCGTTTTTACTATTCTATGCCATAGAGAAAGTTAAACCTGTAGGAATCTGATAAATACGTACCGTGACTTACCAATTTGTTTTTCTATAAATATTGTGGTTAAAGTGTATTTATATATCCGAGAATATTAATTTAATGATTACTAGGCCTTTTTATATTTGATTACAGTTTCAAATAATTCGCCGTAAATGGATGTCTTTACGCAAAAGCGTTCCGAGTTTTATCCCCAACCGAAAATAGATCTATATTCTGAGTTTAGCTTTCTAGGTTCTAACCTGACCTAACTAGGAATTTATTGACCTTATAAGACCTATGTGATCCTATCCTAAGTTTCTATCGTATAATTTCCTAGTGGAGCTGCAGGAGTCATACGATACAGATTAGTCACATACATTTATGAATGAAAGAAATAAATCGAAGGCAACAAAAGAGTCACGCACGCGGTAGTGCAATGCGATAGGAAACACTTCCTAGCTTCCTACGATGTACGATACGATAGAATGCGTGGGGACATTGACCCGCAAGACTTTCGCCACAACCTTGACAGCGCATGCAGCTAAGCTACCGTCCGCGCGTCCGGGCGCCCGTAAACCAGTGTACTGTGTGTTAATGTTTTTCACGTCTTGTCAATTTCCTGCACACGCCCGAGAAATTCACTTTCGCTGTTCTTTAGTTCGATCTGCTTAAATCATCGTGACGTAATAGTGTCACTTATTACGCATTCGTTAGGTCTTTCGTGCAAATATATTCATGACATTTTAAGTATGTGTTTTAATATTAATCAGCCATTATCTTCGTCGTTTTAATATTATCATTATTCGAAGGTTTTCTACAGTGGGAAGACGCGTAAAGTTCTACCTGTGCTTTAATACGAATTAGTGTAGGAAAGTTTGGCTTAGCAGTGTGGTGAATATTCGGGATCCTTACAAATTTTGTTATAATCTATAAAACAATAAGGTTAAATAGCCGCTGCCAATGATAAGAATAAGTATAAGATGCATATCGTTGTCTTCGAAGCCTGGAAGTACACGTGAAATTCAGCCATTGGCGGTCACGCATCCAACTTCGACCACGACCAACTTTAGGCACTAAAAACAACCTACACAGGTCGCGAAATTATAAGCGCTTCATTTGAAATTTAAATAAAATGAAATTTAAATATTATGCGATGGATTCAAACTACATTTGACGCGAGCCCCAAATTATCATTAAAATATATTTCTCAATCTGATTTAAATAAAGAAATAAACGCATGAATATTTACACCTATGTACAAGATATCTGTCTTTCTAGGAACCCTGACCGAACAGAAGATGTGATGTGGACGAGCAACGAATGCGCCAAATACTACCTCTGCCTTGAAGGCGATGTATTTGAGTTTCGTTGCTCGCCTGGTTTACTTTTCGATGTTAACCGTCAGTTATGTGACAAGCCACCGAACGTACATAACTGCGACCTGACGACAGGTATGTACACTTTCGTTTACTCTTATGTAAGATCGTGTTAATAAATAAGCCTTTCCCATACCGCCTACCGGCACACTATGTAACAAAAAACAAACGATATTCTGCACGACGGATGTTAACTTGTTTTTATTACAATCACGAAAGCTCAGACTTCAAGTGACAAAAAAATATTAAGACGGTCCGCGTGGCGGAGCCATGCCGATCTGACATGCAGTAGAATCCGGGTTATGGCCTCTGCCGGACAAAAATCTGAAAGATGAATTTAGATTTCTGTTCTGGGTCTGGGAGTTTGTGTGTTTGTCTTTGTATGTACATGACACCCACGACTCAAGAAAAATCGTAGTAAAGTTTTTTTATTCTACTAGGTACTTTCTTGATGTTTGCTAGTCCACTAAATAACTAGAGCAAAGGATTTTGAAACGTAGCATTTATTCTTTATTTCGATAGCCTAGAAATGATACCTACTGTAATACTCATGATTTTATATTTCTAGAAACTTTAATTCCTAAGCCGCTGCTCGAAAAAGCGACGTGTGCTAACGAAACGCATCTCGGCTGTTCTAATGACGGTTGTATACCTGCTGAATACTTCTGCGATGGCTCCACAGACTGCAGTGATTCGTCAGATGAAGTATGTATTACGTCACCGAAAGAAGGACTACTTTCGGTAGCCAAACTGGCAGTGGCGGGCAAATTTAACTCACTGCCACTGCCACTAATACTTTATACTGTAGGCTCTCAATTATCAATAAAAAACTAGACGAACTTTTTTACTTATTTCCTGTTTTATTACTATGTCATATTATTTGTCACCTGCTTTTGAAATATCTTAAGGCGAGTCTACCAGGTGACCCCTTCGAGTGTCCAATAATAACCAAAATATCCGTACCTAATTACGAAAAAACCTGCTGCTACGCAAAAAATTTGCTACGCAGAGTACCTATCTACTATATAGATTTATGCATTTTATTTTAAAAAATCGATTATATATCGTGATTGTATCTACCCAGGGTTGGTGTGATATCAATAATGATCCGAATTCTGCACTACCTTGCGATCCAGGCTTGTGTTATTTACCTGAATGCTTCTGTACAAAAGAAGGCAACGAAATACCAGGAAGACTCGTTCCAAGCCAGGTAATCATCATTATACAGTTTCTATATGGACGGAAATAATACCAACTTCTTGTAAATCTCTCCAATAATACATCATCTACACAGACACCACAAATGATCACGCTAACGTTTGACGGCGCAGTCAACCACGAGAACTGGGACATCTTCACAAAGCATCTATTCCCTCCTGATCGCCGGAATCCTAACGGATGTGGAATAAAGGCAACATTCTTTGTATCGCATCCTTATACAAATTACAGGCACATTCAGAAGTTGTGGAATGATGGCCACGAAATAGCAGTTCACTCGATCACGTAAGTTTGACATATTCTTCATATTTTTCTGATATTTAATAAAATTGTTCAAATACCTATGTGTTATTATGGTCTTTTTTCAGACATCGTGGTCCAGAAGAATGGTGGTCCAAAAATGCTACCGTCGAAGATTGGTTCGATGAGATGGTGGGCCAGGCAAACATCATAAACAGATTTAGTAGAGTTTGGATGGAAGATTTTAGGTGACTAATGAAATATTCAGTTTTTGTTAGACAATCTACTTTCAATTTATATGTGTAGATTACACTAATAATCTAGTTTATCTATGATGATCGTTTAAAGAATTGGATCTATACAATAACCAGAGCAACATAAAACAACAGATTGACTGTTTTTTTTGTCTAATCATCAACCTGTCGCGAAGGTCTACTGTTAATAACTAGCAATAAATGAACTAGTTGACTGCCTTTCTAATAGTTATAAAGAACTTGCATACAATAATGACGACTGTCATTAACTTTCACTGTCACTTCACTGTGTTCAATTATGAAGTGCAAGTAGGTGCGTAGAGTTGGTCTAGTACCTATCACCTGGCCACAAAAAATCGATCATGACCAAAGAAATGAATCGATTGATTAACAATTCTACAAACTATAAGGTTAATTTCTTATTTAAATATACTGTGGCTAATTCGATATCCACGAATAACCGCTTAGTTTTTAAGATTCCTAGATTGGCGTTTCATAGATTTTCATTTTCTATTGTCTTTATCTAATTGCAGAGGCATGCGAGTACCCTACCTTTCAGTAGGATGGAATCGGCAATTCCTGATGATGCAGGAGTTCGGTTTTGTTTACGATGCAACTGTAGTAGCCCCAGTTTCTAATCCACCGTTTTGGCCCTACACTCTAGACTACAAAATGCCTCATAACTGCATGGGTATAGTAACCAATAGTGTCTTTCTATTTGTAAGCGCAACCATCAATATCAATTAAGTAACACCTTTTTTACGTAGTTATATTTAACACGGCATATAAAACAAGTAGAGCGTGTGAGAGACGATTAAGTAAGATGTTATGACTATAAGTCTATTGTTATGGAGAGGCGCTGACAACTTTGTAAGAAAATGTCTCAGATAGCATACTGATGATAAACTCGTACCTTACTTTAGATTTAAACATAACTTTAGAAATTCCACAGTACTACGCTACTTTTTATTATGCTTTTGGTCTGCAAAATGTGGAACAAAAATATAAAATTCAAATATTTGTATTTCTAGATGCAGAATCTAAAGTGTGCGCCTAAAGTGAAGGCACTCAATGTGATCATGTCATGAAGAGTGAGATTTTTTGGACATCCTTTCAACTTTCTTTTCATTATGTCCATATCCATCAGCCTTTTAAGGTCCACTGCTGGACATAGGCCTCCCCTGAACTAGAGGGTTTTTGCAAATAGTCACCGCGCCTGGCATGCGTGTTGGTGACCGCAGGAGGTGGTAAAGTAACACAGGGAGATGCTGCTGCCCATTTCCTGGATTTTGTCCCTTAGTCGCCTCCTACGACATCCACGGGAAGAGAGGGAGTGGTGCTATTCAAGACCGACACCACACGGCCAAATAAATATTCAAAAAATTGTATATTTATATAAATAATTGTATATTTGATATTAATAGTCCATACTTTGAGATAACATTTAGTCTTAATGTCATAAAAAGTAATAAACTCTATTAAAAGTCACTGAAAAATGTTATGTCAGATCTTACTAATATTATTAATGCGAAAGTTTGTAATGATATATGTATATATAAGGATATATAAGTTACTCTTTAACGCAAAAAGTACTGGTCGGATTTCGCTGAATTTTGTCACACATATAGTTTATGACCTAGAATAACACAGGATACTCGTAACCGTGTTAACAGGATCAAGCGGGCGGAGCTGGGGAAAAAAAAACTACAACCGTGTGGAGGACATAACAATATTGATAGTGAAATAACATTTCTGAATGCTTATCAGAAATTAATTATCACTGCCTCACGATGAAGAAAAACATCGTGAGGAAACCTACACACCTGAGAGTTCTCAAAAAGAAAAATCTCGCGGTGGACTATGGAGAAGATCCGTGCCCAGCAGTGGGACAAAATTGTTGAAATGATGTTGGGTTGACGACGATACTAGTATTACGTATTAGTATTTTGTTTTTTTTTCCCGTAAGTAATATGGTATTACCTATAGAAGTATTTTTCGTTCGTGACTTGACTGTTAAACAAAATAAATATTTGATCACTAGGTATAATGATTAGTTTCCCCCTGTAGCCGGGGAGTAGAATACGGCTATGGTATCTATTCTTTCGCCTACCTGGCGAAAGAACCAACTAAAAGGGACATGATGAAAAATAAAATAGTCAAATAAAATCTCGAATATCAAAATACAACAGAAAATATTTCAGTTAAAGGCATGATTATTAACCGCTATAATACACGAACTCATTAATTAATTACTAGTAATATAATATTTATTTCAAACGCGACATATTTTATCTTTATTTTAACCTAGCTGAAATAACTAGCCGTGCTTCGCTACGGGACATAAAAATAGTCGCCATCTTTCAATAGCTCAAAATATCAATATCATAAATAGCATATAAAATGACCAGGTAAATAAGCTACATCCATGCAAAATTTCATACAAATGGGATCAGTTCTTGCGTGATTGAGTAACAAACAGACGCACAACATATCTTTTTATATATTAGTGTAGATATCACTAGCGAAGTTCCACCGTTTCACTCGCGTGTAAAATGTAACTTAAAATAACTTGACAATCTTGCATATAATCGAAATTATAGACCTTCTGCAATTTTAACTGAATAGCAATCCTCAATGAGGATTGATAGCAACTGACATTAGTGCTAGCGATGGTGGATGCGTGCTCCACGTGAAACTTCTTTAGAATCGTTGTGATTTGAAAATCGATGAAACAAAAATGCGTCACGATAAAGAACAAACACGCAAATGTATAGGATTAAGTCGGAAAAAGAAAAATATATGGTATATATGTATAATATTTACATTAAAATAAAAAAATATACTTGGTGTATGAATTACAAACACACTTTTTGTTACTATTTTTTTTTTTCTTAAAATAAATATGAGTAATATATGTAATGTTACTTCTTAAAATATCAGATATCTACCGTTTGGAGATTTGCCAGAACAGCCAAATAGACGGACAGACAGAGTTTACATATGTATTTAATAAAACGCTGTCATTTTGATGTTACAAACAAACAATTCAACTTTATTTCAAAAAATTGGGATGAAAAGAGCTAGAAATAACAAAATACCGTTAGGATTCCTACAGGTTTCGGGTAAATAACTTAAATAAAGCAACATCAAAACCCTTTTAAAGCGAGAAATAAGCTCACCGCCATTTTTGTTTCTCTTTAGTGGCGCGGGTAACACTGAAATTAATTCAACGGGGTCAATAGGTCAACAAATGAAGGGTTTGCGTCAGCGGAACAAAGCTATTTGTTTTAATATTTCACCTGGGTGGTGTATTTTTAGATACTGTGCTACAGCTTAGTGGTATATTCCTCGTTGAGGGTTTGGGTTTTGATTCCTTTGATTGCACGTAATTGTTGATTTTTCAAAACTATCTATATGACGATGAGAAAGTTATTATCACTTCGTATAGCAGTAAAATTAAGAAAACCTTTAAAACCAGAAAAAAGTGTGTGTGCATAAGCACACAACTGTGTGATAATAACTTGTGATAATCAAGTGAAATAATCACACACGGCAAAGTTAAATTTAATAATAATAAATAACAAGATATTTCATAGCATAAGTGCATTAAGCTTTTTTCAAAAATCAATTTTTGTAATCACCGTCCCTTATTCCAGCTAATATTTGGGAATCTTATTTCGCATATACCAAACTCTCATATACAAGCTACGAAGTAAAATCGTTAGCGTGATTCAGAAAGGGGTGCAACGCCATCTCGTTTTAACGCCGACAACTGCTTTTTATTTCATCGAGATTCAAATCACAACGATTCTAAAGAAGATTCACTTAAAAAAACAGTTTTTAAAGTATTTTTCATTTAAGAAACATTTTAAACATGTTTTTAATATTCTTATAGTGAATTATGACTTGTTTAGGTTTTTACCATGATTTTTTCGTCCACCGTCAAAACACGACAAGCATTGACATGGGTTGGTCTACCGTCAACCTATTATTGTCCCACTGCTGGGCACGGGTCTTCTCTCAGATTAAGAGAGTTTTAGGCGATCGTCCACCGCGCTGGTCAAGTGCGAATTGGTAGACTTCACACACCTTTGAGAACTTTTCTAAAGAACCCTTAGATGTGTAGGTTTCCTCATGATGTTTTCCTTCACCGTAAAGCTGTGATAATTAACTTCTAATACGCACATAATTTTAGGAAAATCAGTGCCTGGGATTCAAACCTCGAACCCTCGATTGCGAGGCCGAGTTTCCACCATTCGGCTATCACTGCTCTTCATGGGTTGGTCTTTAACCGGTATAATCCACTCAAGCAACGTGGTAGATCCTCCTGGCCTTCTAGAGAGCCATATGACTTGCACTGACATGGGTTGGCCACATCCTTTATGATTCGACTCCCAACGCACCATTACACACCTATGTCTGTCTATAACAGCAGTGTTAAGCGCTGTTGTCGTCTAGACTGTAGGTTGTGGTAAGAGGGACATGTTCGAGGCAATATACAAATTAATCCTCAGGAAGCAACGTATTTGTAGTCAACCTCTGGTAAGACTAAACTTATCTGGGGTTAACTGTAGGTGTTCATGGGCAGCAGTAGCCACTTACCAAGTAGACTTCATGCTCGTTAACAATAAGAAACCAATATATGCCTTTCTTCAATAACTTTTGGAGCAGAGTTGTTTGATATATGCTTCTTTTCCCCAGTGATATTTAGAGCCATATCCAGCCGTGCTTTACATTAGACCCTGGGTTTCCTACTTTAAAAGTCCTGAATCGTTATTAACTGTATTTTAGAAATAACTAATATTTTAGAATTAACTAGTATTTTAGAAATAACTAATAACTTTTCAGTTTATTCGCAATTTCGCGAAACTCACATTTATTTACAATTGCACTTCAAAGTAAACGCTTTTAAGGTTTTTACCGTGCGTTGGAATCTTTCCAATTTGTTCTGGAAATAGCACACGGACTATTCGTGTTTTTTTTTTGTTCTTTAGAAAGAACTTATTGGTACAAGGTCCGAGTAACTTGTTAGACTTTATAAAGCATGTATAAAATAATTCATAGAAATACAATCGCACATTTTACCTCACTGCGTCAGAAGGAGGGTAGTGTTTTTCAAACGTATATACATATGTATATTTGTATGTACGTATGTCCATTTCTATGGCACGTGCTACAGCCCAAACTGTTTGACGGATTGTGACGTGTAACGTGACATATATAAATCTGCTAAACCTTCTCACCTCCATCAACTTTCTCATTAACACACTATACAGATTATCATTTTATACACATTTCAAGACCTAGTTATCGAGCAATATTTCATTGGATGCTTTTATTTGCGTGACTGTTAAGATCTTTGAATACGCCAAGTATATACTGATATGTACGTACTACTAAAAATGAAAGTTACCCCGCATTACTAGAAAAATAAACAGATCTAATCACAGAATAAGTCTGTCTGTTTGTCTGTGTGTATACGTACAGAAGTCTTATACAATGCATTCAACTTAAACCAGCCAACTTAGGGGCAGCCAGACCGATTGAAAACAGCACAGTGGTATAGTGTGGATTCGTGCCGCATGAAGTTGAAGGTCAAAGTCGCCACCCAAAATAAGGCCGAAAAAAGGATCGCCAAATTTAAATAGTTTGCTGACTTTGAACGTGCCATGAGGGGAGGCAGGGAGTTGAATGTCAAAGATTTCTACAGGAAATATTGGTGCATGACACAAAATAAGCTGATTGTTCCGCCCCTCCAGACGTGCTGATCGACGCCATGAGTCTTTTTGACCCCAAGCTACGCCACTGCAATAAGAACCAGTGGCCTATTACTATCAGGTGGACAGTATTCTTATACGGTACCTTTGAATTAAAAAAAAACTTACCTTCCACTTTTTGACTTCAGAAAGACGGTTCGCGATCACACAACCAGCTGATCCAGCCCCGACGATGATGAAGTCATACTCCTTCGTGCTCCTCTTTCCTCTTCCTCTTCTCTTACTCTTATCCACTTTGGGAGACACCTTCGAATCATCGCTGTATGAGTCGTAGAAGTGTCCTTTATTCAAAAAGTTGTAATCCAGGATAGCTCGTTCGGAACCAAATCTTGAAAACGGGACTTCGTCGTATTTACGGTATTCGGGACTTAGGAAAAATTCTGATTCCGAAAATTGTTTTCTTTCGTGATCATGGGATCTGTAGTGTGTTGGGTGAATTATTGGCCAAATTTTCGTCGAATACGCCTTTGATTTTATATGGTCTTGAGGAAACACAGGGCCTAAATCCGGTTGAGATTCTTGAAATTCGTAGCTGGAGACAGGGTAGTCATATTTAACTGGTGGTGCGTAAGGGTTGATTTTTGAGTACACATTGTCGACGGAGCCACCAAAAAGTTGAGTCACCAACGCCAGGAACATAAACCCCGCTTGGGAACATTGTGTCAACGGGGCCGCTTGCTCAACACATATAGGAGTTATGTCCGGTGGAACAAAATTCGAAGTCATTCTAACACCACACTTAACACTTCACACTATGACTGAGCCTCTTGGAGTCTAGTTGCTGAATGATATAACGTCGCTAAGTCGAAAGTGAGTGGAACTTAACGGGAGTCTATGCACACTACTGGTGTTTGACGCAATATTGGTTTTGAAATTTCAGGCTAGAAGGTTACGATGATAATGGGACAAGGAGAAATTTTGGCAATAATTTGTTGTACATTTTTTTGTCGACTCATTGTCGTCTTGTATTGATAAAAAATATGTTATTATTGATTTGAACTACAATGTCGAGGTTGATATTGATATTTATTTTTATTTGTTTATTTATAATAATAATAATTATTATTATTAATTCTCATATCACATATTATTTAATGAAATGTGAGTAGTAGACGAGGTTTGGTGATTGTAATAATAAATAATTGTAATATAATAATACAATATGTAATATATAAGTAATAATTGTAAGTGGTAGTGGGCGTTAAAGTGGCAGTGACATATGTCGTAGAACCGATGGGGCAGACGAGTTCTTGAATGGAGACCATGGGTCGGCAGATGTGGTGTGGGACGCCCTCCGGCGCGCTGGACTGACGACCTTAA
>DWPF01000445.1:0-11253 GCA_018251575.1 Cecropterus bathyllus | reverse complement strand
AACTCGTCTGTACTTACATGTACATTAGCGACTACCTCGAGGCACTTGACTCAATTTAAGACAGCCTTTTTACGTAGCGAAACACATAAAAGCAATTATTGATCATTTCCGTCTTCTGATCTCCAACACGCTGCGTCTAACATATTATTTCCTTTGCCAATTTTTTTTCATAAGTATACATCGTGACTATATTGATGTCGTTGATTTGAAAATTCAACGTTGCAAATGTCATAATATGTTTTGACTGTGACAAATTACTCAGTATGCTAAAATTATGAGTTATTTAAGTGATTTTGTTCAGCTAAATATTTTATTCATTACTATGACAATGTAAATTTTTGTTGTGAAAGCGTTATAATATGTTTTCTCAATCATAGATAACTCAGTTCGCTAAAATTATAAGTAATTCGTATTATCTGCCATTTATTGTTAGTACCAACGCCAAGTTATTTTATAAAGCTAAATATAAATTGCAAAATCATTGTGACATTTGCATATTCAAAATTTCTAATTTGGTAATTTTCAAACTGCCAATATCGCTTACAAAAGGCAATTGAAAATATCAATAAAATGTAAAACAATAGTTCATTGGAAAAAAATATTAAACAGAGGCTACAAATACAAGCTACAATTAATAGTGAATGTGATAAGAAATTTAAAATACCGTATGTTATTTGCAGAAAAGTTCATCTGATTTCCAAATAACGAAATTTTAATATAAAAAAACGTCTGCGAAAAGGCACACAGAGTCACATATCTCGTGACGATTTTTGTAACATATCAAATAAATAATGATTATTTTTATCTATGTTTTAAGTGCAAAATTATTCAGTAATACGTTTAATGGCTATGAAGGCCTGAGAATTGAGTTTTTTATCTCATACCGCGTCTTGATTGATGGAATTGAAAGCCATATCAGTCTTCTCCTTGAATAATAATCAGAGATCGATTAAAATAATAGAAACTTCACCTGATCAGGGAGCCAACTGATAAGCGTTGGTAAGTTTACGTAATTCATGGATTGTTGATAGTAATAATATTAAAGAGTGCTTAATTGCATCGTTATCTGAGTCGTAAACGAGAGAGACTCGGTCGGTGAAATTCAAACACGATTATTTTACAAAAACTCTTATAAAATAAACAAGTTGATCAGAATGAAGCCATAAATTGTCGAAAGCGGCACTTTTAGTCTCACGTCTAACAAATTAACAAGCGATTAAGCTACCGATTTGGGTTAGAAATGCTCTCAATGGAACATTAATGGGACCCAACAAATAACATTGATAGGGAAGTTACAGTCGGGAGGAAAACTCCAATTTATTAAGTAAAAATGACATCAAAAATGAAACTCACAATTTTGTTTATGAAGTTCGCAAAGTTAGTATCGGAATTATTATCGGTTCGTACGTCGATACCTCAAATTGTGCAACATTAAAAATATTGACCTTTTGCTTCATACATAAATACAAAAAAATTATGCTTGCTCAATTTGTAACGACTTTTAAAAAGAGCAAACATTTTAGGTTTTACAAGACTTCTAACATTAAAATCAATACATATTAAAATCAAACATCAAACATAACATTAAAATTAAAATATCTTAATTTTAATAAATAGTCGAACGAATGAATACCTCTTCACCTCATTATACACAGAGAGACATTTGAAATGACCGTAAGATACTTGATAGGGCCTTCTTTGACATTAATACATGATTCGTTACCACTTATGAAAATCTTTGATGCATAGGATTAATAGTCAGTCATATTGATGTTATTCAATATGACTGACTATTAATATTAAATTATTTTGTTGTATTAAAAATAGTTTATAGGAAAATTGAGCCAGATTTACGCTGAAGAAGAAATTAAATGATTAACAGTAAGTTTCTTGAGTAAGTAGATGACTATATCTATATTTTGATTATTATTTTTATCAGTGATTGGCGTAGTCAATCATACTCTTAACCACTAATCTTAATTGTTTAAACAAGTAGGATTTGTATAATTGGTGACAATTAATTTCATTCCCAGTTGAAGTATTTCTATCATTACAATAAGTCCCGGCATGCGCTTGTGAAATATTATCATCCATAGTGGTTTTTTTCGTTTATTCCAGATAATGGATTAAAGATTATCTGTGAGCAAGTCCTTGACTAAGGGGAGTTCCATAATTGATTTAATGTGTTGATTTCCTACTTTCTATTACAATAAAAAGATAAAAAATAAAGACTGCAGAATATCAAGAAATTGTAAAAGATAGCTATCATTATTGAACCAAAAACCGGTATTGGTGACAGGAAGCGCTCACTGTTGACTCAGTGTATTGCGAAACTCGCTACCATTTCGAATACGTGAGAAACTAAAACACCGACAGTTTGGTGACATTAATATCGAAACCAAAATGAAACTTATGTTTTAATGATTAATTTATACTATTAGCGGTGACAGTGATAATTTATAGTTTTATAGCGCTGTTTCCTTAAGTGTCAAAACTGATGATATTAGCAATAGTGCAAGTTTTGATATGATAATTTTAAAGGCAATAAATGTGTTGTAAATTATAGAAAAACATCGAACAACAGCAGTATGAGAATGCTTAGTAAAGAGAATATACAACGAAAATAAATAAGGCGTGTTAAAGTTATTTAAAAAAAGGTGAAAATAAAAGAGTATGAACAGAGAATACAATAAGTAAAAAAATGGCGAACGCTTAAAAATATGGGAAAAAATCTGTTTAATTTAAGGAAATATTATCCATACCAGATTGTTTATAAAAAGTGTATGACCATCCCCACACAAAAGCATAACTGCTTGACCATAAGTCTACAAGAACCATAGTATTAGCATACATATTGCTCCAGCAATTTGCTTTTAAGGACTGTTTTACACTTTGTGTCTAACTTGAACCGGATCCTGTTGGACTGGTCTGGTTTGCAACCTGTCTTTATGAATAAGTATATCAAGGGGTTGACTTCTGAAAGTTAAAGTTATTATAATCAATATATCTTCGACTACTGTGAATAATTTTAATCGTTGATATGTATGTGCTATGTTGACTTTTTTTATTAACAAGCTTTGCATTAGCAAAAGTGTTCGCATAAAATTCATTAATAATTCCGTATTTAGTGAATAATGTAATGAACCTAAATTAATTAAAATGTTCTCATCTTTTTATTCATTTGATTTTGTTACTTCTTTACAAAGGCTTAGTAGTATATTTGCCTGTAGCGACTTCGTAGTAGCATGCCTTACAAGCATTTCCACTTTCAAGATCATTGGACTTTCTGGAATAATGATATGTTACATTTCAATTCCTCAGTTCAGACCGTGTCCACCTGGCAGGACGTCCCACGGTGGGACTTCCTGTAAAGGGTCTTAATTTGATAACCAACCACGTTATTAGCTTCACAAGAGTCATCAATTCGTCTTTACAAGATAATTTCTTTATTGCTATCACTTTAAATAAACCCTCGCACAAATTGACCTTAATATTTAAAGCATTAGAATTACGGCTACGTAACTTATTAACAGGAAGCTGCTTGTATATCGAATAAAATTGTGGTCATTTTTCACATACCGCTATTTTAAATAAGCTGATAGTTTTAATATTTTGTGAGTTCAATATTGTGAACGTTAGAATTGCCCGTTTTATTAATGTAACATTAAGTTTAATTTAGTAAGCCTAACGTGAAGCAAGTGATTCTTTGATCATTCGATTAGCCGCACCACAAATTAATTACTAATAAAGAGCGCGCGAGAAAAATACGCTTTATCTTAAGCCGTGACATTCAAAGTCTATAATGTATTCATAATCTCGCGTGGGCGTGTTTCATTTCGCTCCCACTGTCTTACAACGATAACGTTGTAAAAAAGTAACAATAAATTATTTTCCGGACGGCTACCAACCTGGCTTTGAAGTACGCGATGAAGATTACTCCAACCAATTTATGACAAAATTTATGGAACTAACTTTTCATTTAGAAAAATAGCGATAGTGCGCCAAATTGGTCGGTGCCTTTCAAAACCTGCTCGGTACGAGTAACTATCGTGTATGTCAATAATTGGTTGATAAATCAATGTTCTAGACTATCGGTTTATGTTCTACGAGTTTTAAGAAACGGTTTCTTCTGAATACCAATGAATTAGCGATTAGTTGAGATATAATGAGAACTGCCAAAGGGTATGTTCCCACCAAACATGTTGAAAACGGCGAAACGTACCGCTATTCGACAGCAATTAAGGAATAGAGAGCAATTAAGTATTAGAAAAAAAGAGCAATTAAGAACAAGGAAAACACAATGAACATATCATACGTAAAGCTTCGATCAAAATCTGTCATCAACGATGTTAATTTATTTGAACAATTTAATCTTTGGTCAACCAAAGTTACTTGAAAACATATTAATAGGCAAATTAACAAATAAAATCAAAACAATGGAATGGAACCTTAGGATAATTATGAATTTTAATGCCCCATTATGTCGATTATTAGAATGAATATTTAAATATTCAAAAGTCCTTAAAATCATTGCAAACAAAATACAAATATGTGGAAAACAAGCCTCAACACCCAATAAACATAATGGTGCAGTATAAATAGTATTAGTGTTTGAGACCATTGCTGCGATTACCGGACCGATATTTACAGACGATCGCGTCACGAATAATCGTGGATGGGAATTGCTACTAATAAACCACTATCTATCACTAGCACGAATTCCCCTATTTAATGTCTAATAGTTATTATAAAATGTGGGATGTTTAGATATTTAACGCACTTTCAGTATTGTAAGATAAACATACCAGTAGACGAACTAATAAACATATTCATAGCAGTTTCTATTGTACTCAGTAAATTAAGATCATATATTCAAAAGAAAGGATTATTTTCTTAAATAAAATGTATTATACGTTACAATTTCTTATCAACTTCTAGTTCATACGAATGATGATATAAGAACAATGTAAAATAAAACCATCCTAAATCAACTAAAACATAAAACAAAAAATATTCAATTAACTGGATGATATTTTTTACGCATGTGATATTGAATCAAAGATGTGCCACGTAGCCATATATACGTAGCCACATATACAGGTTGGTGAAGAAATTCAATATGGAATGTCAAGTAATGCGGTGAAATATGAGTGAATTGTTTGCGGTGAATATGAATATGAGAAGGTTACGCGATTCGAAGGATACGCACGAGTTTAGATCATGGGCGAGGTTAACGACGAACTTGAATGTCACAACTGGTATTACTTTGCACATGTATCTATATTAATAAAAGATTATTCGAATAGATAGGCAGACGAAAGAAGAGCTAATGCAGATAAATTATTTAGATGCTGTGTTATTTAAAATTATGTTAGAACTGCATTTTGTAAATTTAAAATAAATACATTTTGAAATATTGTTATTACTTTTTTAATAAAAACGTTTCCTATTTGTATATTTTTGTCATTATGTTATTTATTTTGAACATGTACATAATATTATTACAGCAGGTCAATTACAAAATTTTACAAACATGTATTGGACATTTAAACCTGCCTGCATTTCTTGAACTTGTTACTGGCGCCAGATTTACCATATCAAAGGACCAAAATGGTTTTTCAATCATTACGAAATAAAAATAATGATAAATTATACATGTTCTGTTATTTGCTATGCTATTCATACGATTTATGGCACTTAATATGATCAAACCTGACGTACGACTGACATACGAGGTAGCTTATTTATTTAGCCGCCTGATTTCCGCGCTTGTTAAATCAATATCAAGTAGAACATTTTTATTTTAGTTTTTATCATTATAATCGCGCGAGTATTCGTCGGCATTGGTTGATTTTTAACGAGCTTCATTTCAAATAATTACCTAATTAAGTCCTTTAATACTTGAGACAAATCTTCGTTAATAAAAACTTATAAAGCCATCATAGCTATTATCAGTGCGAACTTGTTCCCAGGCTTTTATGTCAGTGGTTGTAATCAAGATGTTTTCAACTTTATATGCAACAACTTAGAATTCTTAATAATATTATTTTGTTTGAGATATACGATCTATTTCATTAAATATTTTACAGTCTCGGTTATTTATGACATAGGCATTATGAGAGTTGCTTTATTATTGCGACAAAATCATAAAATCTCACATTTGTCATTTTATAACGACAAAATACTTCCGACGCAAAATTATGGTTTTAAGAGGAAGCTAAGGTAATTCATTTAAACACCTATTTCTGCCTGATAACAGCAGTGTAATGCGCTGTTGTGTTCTGGTGTGAAGGGTGTGCTTTTCCGAGGCATTCTATCTTAGTCCTCAGGGGCAGCAACACATCTGTGGCTAACCTTTGGTAAGACCTTGATCTTACCTAGGGTTGATTACAGATGTCCATGGGCAGCAGTAACCACTTACCATCAGGTGGGCTGCATGCTCGTTTGCTACTTTGATACTATAAAAAAAGAAGAAAATCATGGATATTATAAACAAACGCAAAATGCTAATGAAAGTAAAAGTTAGTGTCAAAGTAGTCTATGTAATTCGATTTTAGTTCATATAAGATGAAAAACAAATAAACACTGCTATATGTACAGGCCTGTTCCCTAAAACATAAATATTACTTTTTAACACTTTCAAGCCTATTCTCCCGCATAAAATTTTATCCAAAAGTCGATGACCAACGCGGATCTAGTTTGATTAATAAAGGTTTACATATTGTAGACCCGCTAGGTGGCTAATGCATTTGACCTTCCATCTACGGGTGTTAGCGTTTGAACTATGCTCTTAATATTCATCCACAAATCACCAGCCAAACGTTTCCCATTACCCATCAAGCGGCAGTCACGACAAATTTTATTAGTATTAGAAGCGATCCATCAATTTGTGTATGTTTTTTGATGCCCACTACCATTACTGTATCTTTTAGGGGCATAATATTCAAAAGAGTAGTACCACGGTATTGGATGTTGAACTAATAATTATCGTTGTATCTCTGATCGATGGTACAGCGAGAGAACGTGTGATGTATAGAGGCCCGTCAACTATCAAATCGTTATAACTATAAACACTCATTTCACAATTAACAGATTATATTTGAATATATTTGCGTCAATCTACAATAGCATCACCATAAATCTAATTATCATTATTTCTATATCGTTATATTTTATATGGTCGATGTTTTTTTGATAAATCGATGTGCACCTAATGACAACACATCAGTAACTACGAAAGTCGATCGTGAGAAGTTTATGTAACTAGATTTTATTGTTAGTTCATATTTTATTAGGGCTCATTCTTTTTTATGCGTATGTATTCTTATAACATGTACACTTATTATATATTTCAATAAGGTTTATTCAATTCCCAAAAGTGAAAGATTTGCTTTTTACCACATCCGTATTATGTTGATACATT
This sequence comes from Cecropterus bathyllus, assembly GCA_018251575.1. Taxonomy (NCBI): domain Eukaryota; kingdom Metazoa; phylum Arthropoda; class Insecta; order Lepidoptera; family Hesperiidae; genus Cecropterus; species Cecropterus bathyllus. Next base: position 3,830 of record DWPF01000445.1, on the reverse strand, counting down.
TATATTTTCTCACACTTTTTAAGTATTATATTTCCCATAAGGTCTGGGAATCGGATCACCGTTATGTCGACAAACGGACGTCCTGATTGTTTCTTGCTCTATTAGCATAATCTGACTAATCAATTAATTCAGTTTTTAATTTTATACGCGTGTTTTATCGTTTTTAAGAAAGTGAAAACGACGTTTTGGTATATGGGGTCCATCTAGCCTAACGACCGATGGCTGTGGGAACTTCTCACAATATATTGTTTTTTGAATAAGAATTTACTCGTATTGATTTAGATAAAATCTCTGTTGATGAATGTGTTTCGATTCAATTTAAATGTTATGATTTCCTTTATATCGGTTTTGTTGTTATCTGATGTTTTACTTACACGCTTTTAATACTTTCTTCTATATTTACACAGGAAGTTAACTAAATCTTAAGTGACCGATAAAGTTAATGACTGGTAGCAATTGGTAACATAGATATTGATAGTTACGGAAACAAAATTCTGGTCTAATTTATAACATAGAGGGTAATGAAAGAATAACTTAAGATTAAGTGAATCTGACTTTTGAATTACTTACTGTTTAGTTAAAATTTTATAGCTTTAGTTTAGGTAGCGTTAGTCAATCAATGTCACATTTAAATTTACACGTATGTTAATATCGTTTATGTATTACTAGCTGACCCACGTTAACGTTAACCTAACGTTTTGTCATATAAGTTATATTAAGGTTATTTCTAGTGTAGACAAAAAGTAACTAACTTGTTGTAAGTTTGTAAGGATGTGGTGTTGGATGCGTGAAATAGGCATGGAGTGTATAGATATTTATAAAAAAAATTGAAGTGCCTTAAGCTCAGGGAAATTTTATTCGAAATAGAGTGAAAAACATTTACAAAAAAGGCGATAATTGATCAGTTATCGAGCGGGATGAAAAATGATTAATTTACTAAAATGGCTATTAAAAAATAGGGGTTGGTGATAAAAGGGTAAAATTTAGGGTCGTATGTATTTTAATGCATTACTAAGTTAATGCGATTCACCACCAAAGACTATATCACCACTGGCATGCCATGCCATCCAGTGGGATTGTAGTCAAGCATTGGCTTATATAAGGTAAAAAAAATACTCAGGTGGGGGAAATGTCTCTTCCAATGAACTAATTAATAGTAGATTATCTAGCAGTATTGACATATATTCGTTTGCAGCAGTGTTTAAGGTCTCATAGATGATGAAACACTGTATCCATGTACAGTGTTTGATCCATGTCAGTGGTCTAATTTTAGGGACGCTACTCCATTTTCTATGTTTATTGCTATTGTTGTTGAGAAAACCTAGATTCATTGGAACAAACATTAAAGCTTTGTACATAAAGCAAGTCTTCGTAATTTTCGTATACTTTGCATTAAAGTGAAGCACATTAATAAAATATAGACAGAAATAAAAAGGAGTTATTTGAACTGTAGGTGCCGTATAAACGAGCCATTTTGAAATTACAGTTAGAGATACCTATTTTATTTCTTGTGTATTATTGGCATCAAATGTACACGTTCACTCGAGTCAGTTGCATACGATACGGTTTGCACAATGTTCTAAATGTACTCGGGAGTTTATTTTATTTTTTTTGTTACAATTTAGTAATCCGTTTGTAACATGTATAAAACGCAATCATCATGTTTGCGTTACAAATGTAATGTTTAACGAATGTTAATGTTATGGAACAAATGTTACAACTGACGTAAAAAGTTCAGCAAATGTTCAGCAATTCGACAAAAGTCAGTGTAAGAATAAATCGGTATGTGTTCCACCTTTATGGCTATAGAAAAGCAAACGAGCGTGTAGTATAGTAAGTAGCCATTTCCGCCCATGGAAATCTGTAAGCAACTGTAGACAGGATAGGAGTCCACAGGTCGGCTCATATATACCGCTAACCAATTGTCTTCTAAAAAATTAAATAAAGTAGAATTGATACTACTTATCTTGACTGTGCCTAAGATTAGACGAGCGCCAATGGTCGAAGTTCCAATGTGTTTACCACACCCTTTGAATCAACAGACAGCTGTTATCACTGCTGCTATAAGGCTATAATGGGTGCGAAGAGTTGTACAACCTTAAAACTGAAAGCTCCTTGTGATGTTCACTTCAGCCCATTAAATTGTAAAGTTATAACGACTTAATTGTTTTCAGTTCACTTTTTCGGGGATTGTGAATGACATCCCACTAATTATCATCATACTGCACATTTATCCTGTAAAATTGCGCTAAAGAAGATGTTAACAGAAATTTAGCTTCTGAACATTTTTTTTTTTAACTTTGAACGTTTGAACGCAAAATAAAAAAGTAAATATTAGTTTTAATTTTCGTCCTAAATCTCGTATTTTGTCTTATAATATATGATAATTGGTCAATTTCTCTTTTTATCTTCTTATTCTTATTTTACTGTAATATACACGTTTCTGTATTTACATCATAACATGGTAAAATACCATGTTATGATTAACTTTGAAGATAAAGTAAAAAAATTCTAAACCTACACGAATAGTTAATTTATAGATAACATACCATAATACCCGTAAAATAATCGCATACAAAGCCCCCTATCGGCGAACATGAACACCAATTCGGTAACTATATACTTTCACAACCAACAACACAACAATATAAGTTGGTACCTATGCGTCTGACAAAATCTATCACGTTTGACTGATTGGTTGCGCGCAAACTAGATAGATGGCGGTTGGATACATGCGACATGTTTGAATTTCTTAATCTAGTTTAGTAATTTTAGTATTTTATTACAAGCGTCACGTAAATATATTTTTTCTAGCTTGTCATGTCTATTGTATCTAGATTTTTAATTATTCATTTGAACATAACAGAATTAATTTTACAATTTATACTTATAATATATGTACATAGATAGAAAAAAATTTGAATATAAAAAATGGCATTCAAATTACTGTCCCTAGGATGAATTCCCAGTTACTGAATTTTAACTAACTAACCATAACCGATTGATATTAAATTTTGCGTACACATTTTGTTTGGATGAAAAACAGGATTGGTTCAGTGACGTCAGTCTAAATCGGATGGACGGTCCAAGAAAGCCATTTTTTTTATGTCTTACTAATATTATAAATGCGAAAGTTTGTGAGGTTGTATGTAGGTTTGTTTCTTTTTCACGCAAAAACTGATGATTGAATTTGGATAAAATTTGGCACAAAGATAATTTATGGCCTAGATAAGCATATAGAATACTTATTATCATGATAGATCTGGCTAAAGTAAAGAACCTAGTAATTAAATAAATTCAAGTTTTACAGGCAACATACACAAGCCTTAACGTGACCAAATAATTTAAATCTCTGAAGATTTCTAAGATACTGAAATAAAATAACAGTTAAACAGTTAAAATACAATACTGCTTTTAGTGCACTCAATAAAAGAGGACATTTTACAGAAATGATAATATTTCTTTGCTTATGCAAAGTGCTATCGCCTTTGAACTTCAAGTAACTCTGTAGAAACTTGCTGCTGAATTATTTGAAATGACTTCTTAATTAATGTTCCTGTTAAAATACACTTGTACTTCAAGTCTTTGTGCTTTTACACCGAAGTATATTCTCTTTGACGTGAAGACGTGTAGAATCTTATGCCTAGAGTAAAATAAAAACTTGAGAGGTGTCAAGGGACACTCGGATGGAACGAAGTTCCTTTTTATTATTAATTATGTACAAAAAACCTGTATACACTCGACAAAAAATTAATGTTGCGACACCACACTGTTCAATGCGAAATAGAAAGACGAAAGGAAAATAACTGGCTTGCTTTCTATGAGAGAGA
>DWPF01000444.1:0-11254 GCA_018251575.1 Cecropterus bathyllus | reverse complement strand
TCCATGGGCGGCAGTAGCCACTTACCATCAGGTGGGCTGCATGCTCGTTTGCTACTTCCATACTATAAAAAAAATGTGATTTTCAAAATCCAACAAAACGATGCAAATAGATAAAATTTGTTTATATGCTCATACTTTCAATGTAAATGCTAATTTTTAAAATCATTTAATAATTTGCACGTTTTAAAAGATGCGTTTTTACTTTTGATTTTGTTGTACTTCAAAACGACTTTTCCATTAACTATGTAACTTGTTAGTTATAGTAAATAATATAGCTATAATAAAGTGATAGAAAATAATATAGCTACTATTATATAAGTGTCACACTTTGTATTATTCACTGATTTGAGTACCTGTTGCATTGTAAGTAGGCACTGTCAATAGGATCTAGAAGATCTCGTCTTGGTTACGCACACGGCGACAACATCTATAGTAGCCTCGATCCAGCCCTAACTCCCGATCGGGTAATGCAAAACGAGCCTCGGGAATAAATCGTTTACATGGTTGTCGGCGTAAACTGGTCCCGCTGCCTGCCGCGCACGGTGATACCTCCCGGAGGTAGGAAGCTATCGGAGACGTCGACGTCTGTCAAATTTACACTATAACGTAATAAAGGTTATAAAGAAATTCATTTAAATCCAAATCATAAAATGATCTTTGAAATAAACTAAACAGTTTAACCCTAAATCTAAATTGGGCAATGTTATCAAGTTAACATTTAGGCGTTACAAATTTTTCTTAAAATATAACCAATCTAAGACTCCGCTAAGTAGGTCAAGGCATTTCTAAATTAGTATTGTATATTAAACAAAGCGTCTCAAATTAACTCTTATGGCTTACCATCTTTCAAAAACAATTGCAACTATGCGAAAAAGTACGTGTGGAGCTATTTGAGCAATCATAAGTTTGAAATGAGGTGTGCTGAGTGAAACGATCGTTTAAAGTAAATCGAAAAGTACAGGTTACACAAACATTTAATGTAGCTGCGTAAGGCAATTCACCGGAGCACGTAGGATACCACATCTGATTATAGTGTACGCATGGTGTTCTGTTAGTATCAGGGATGTTATGGAGCTCCGTAACCGTAACCGAAACTATCGGATATCCGAAATAAAAACCGATATAAAAGATTCGGATATTTTTCGAGACTTTTTTTTAGTTTTAGTAAATAACACTTAAAATCATTAGGTAGCTATAATAATAACTGATGTAACTGATTGTTATAGCAAATTATGACATAAAAATAAAACCCAATTTTTATTACGTAGGTATTTGTATTTTACGTTCCTAAAACGTTATATGCCTTAAAAATATAATATCCGTAACCAAAACTATCCATACATATCCGTAACCGTAACCTGTATAATATATATTTTTTTTGTGTCGAGGGGGAAACCTTCAAAAGGTACCCACGCCATGGGAGCAACGTCGGGTTATGTGGGATTTTTACCGCACGTTTTAGGGGGGTTTTACCCCCTAAAACGTTACATTCCTAAAACTTTATATTCCTTAAAAATATAATATCCGTAACGAAAACTATCCAAAACTCACGAAGAATCCGAAATAATTACATATCCGTAACCGTAACCGAAACCTGTATAATATTATTCCTATATCCGTATTCAGATCCGAAATTTCATATCCACAACATCCCTGGTTAGTATACATTTGTGCGGTTGGTACACGGTGTATACGTGCAGTGGCGGTCTTATCTCACCATTAGAGTTATTACGGGACGGTATCTCGCCAATCGCACCGCTTCGATTGTTTCTGAACGCGCCACAAAGCCGCGCGCTACCACCGTAATTGACCACTGTTTATTTACACGCGGATCTCTTATTTTATACAGCACTATTGAAGTTTATATTATTCGATGTAGTCTATCCGCTAACGAGGAAACGTTCGTATTATGAATATGTTAACTTTTTTCAGTACGACAGATTAATATTGAGCAGCGGGTACCTTGACTAGTTTCAATAACACTTATTTCTTTATGTGGACTTTTATTGTTATTATCCTCTTATCCTCTAATCTGTGATGGAGTTTATTACAGTACTAACGGTGGAATATCATGTATTTATAACGACAGAAACTGACTGGCTATTTTATTACCTTGGTAATCATGTCAAATTGCTATGTAATTCTTGATGAACCTCATATAAGTTTCATTTTGTGGTTGGTCGATTCACTCGTTATTTTTACGACTCATTATGTGTTTCGGTTTTCTTATACGATCGTACTCCAGATTATTGCGAAATCTTTTAATGCTTATTATAAAATGTATGTTAATCGCTGCGATGTTACTGTGTCAGTGTTTCTTAAGATTTTATTTTTGGTGTTTATGCCATTTATTGTAATATTTCAAAGATGGTAGAACTCTTTGTGGTTCTACTCCGGAACCACTATTGCTACACCTATTTCTGTTATGCATTGCTGTGTTCTGGTCTGAAGGGTGTGGTAATGGAGATATATTTATTGGAGACGTTCTTGGTCCTCAGGTGTAGCAAAGCATCTGTGGCTGACCTTAGGTAAGACTGATCCGGGTTTGATTACAGATGTCCTTGGGCGGCAGAGGCCACTTACCATCAGATGTACTGCATGCTCGTTTGATACTTCAAAAAAATGAATATAGCAGATATATGGAGATAAACAACAGTGCAACTGAGTAATCGAATAGCAAATGACGTGCAGCTCAGCTAAGGGCAACGGTACAGATAGCATCGGATGATTGCCGCCCACGCAACGCAACGATCGCTCGCTTCTGCCTTGTCACTTATCATTAGGGACTGAATCTGTTTCTGTAATAGCTGTTTGATACGTAATGGACTGGACGTAAATTGCGCTCGTCTCTTAACTAGAGCTTTGATGTAAATTCTGCTTGGATAACAAATGATAACGATTCGAGTTTATCCCGTAACATTTTAATTAAGCCACGATGCAGAGACGTATGTTAGAGTTTGAAGCGTAAACTAAAAGTTTAACGGATTTTAGACTTTTTTCAATTGAAAAGTTGGGTTACTACAGAATTTTTTACCTATTTTAAATATAAATTTGCACAGTTTTTGCTGTGTAGTAGGGTCTTATGTTATTTAATAAAATTAAGGAGTTTAATAGGAATTTAATCACTCTTTATTTTATTCGTGTAAGTTTATAAGAGTTAAATCTGTAGGTCACACACTGTGTAACCACATCTATAGCCTATATGGCTTCATTGGCATACATCGTTATGTCTTCAATAAACAATAGACTGTCGAACCGTTAAACATTGAGATCACCAAATAGGTGATCATATTGCCGCTTAGCCTTGATGGTAAAATCTATTCAATTAGTGCAGGCGACGATCGGAACCGGCGTATCCGCGCGAGCACTGCCGCCTCTGCGTGGGAACACCTTACGTCCTTCCCTTTCCGCACCATGAACAAAGCAGCATAACTATAAAGGCATTTATTGGCCCTAAATAACAATTTGCATACACTCAACATGCGTTGAGAAACTTTTTGAACGAAATTAAATACGCCCTGAAGTTATACACTGTCCACGCAAAAGTAGTGCGGTTCTTTGATGTTTTAGTGTCCTATCGTGAAAGTCGATCGTTAGGGCGATTGTATGAAACCAACTTATACATACAAACTAAATTAGTGATAGAAAATAATATAGTTACAAACATTATGTAGTTAATAAATGTATTGTTGGTTAGTTAATTTTAGAATAAGAAAAAAAGACAGGTAACGTGTGAAAGCCCACAATCCGAGGTTTGAATAATCCCGGCACGCTATGTTGGGGCAGGTCAGGCATTCGTATGGCTTCACGTTGATTGTAGGTGTAACTTTATGATCGCACGCTTCTGCGCGCTACTATTGTTCTAATGGGCCCTCGGCCCTCCGCTGGCGTCTCTTGTACTAACACCCGTCTTGTTACTCGCCGACTCGAGGTCACGCGTTCAACTTGATCTCCCGATTCTCCACGCGTTTGTGGGAATTGTGTGGACGATTATTTAACCGACCTTTTTGCGTCGATTGTTATTTATGGCCGTCGATTGTTTATATTGCAAAGTGCCCCTTTTGTGCCAATTAGCTCATTAATTCCAATTTGTAAGCCATTAAACGGATTATTCGACGATTTTCGAATAAGGACTCTAATCGTGTCTTCGCTATCTCTATCAATTAATCTCGAGCAGCTCTGTGACTTTTGACGTGCCGTCTTTATTTCGTGTTGGTGTGACGAGGTACTGCAATATTTTACACATGATTAGAGCCGCGCGCACCGGCACTGTATGGCTAAGCAAATTGCGCCGAACGCGACGCGAAGTCACGATCTGAACTTCGCGGGAACCCGGGAGAATTTCTAGAGAATTCCAACGTAAATGCTACAACAGATATTAATGGCGGTATCGCCGCGTATACCGGTTCGCATTTAGATACATCTTTAATCGAGTCTATATTTCCCATTGAATAGATCATTAGTTCTTCATTATATACGAGGAACTATAGTGGAATTGCTTTTGATTTAAAATGAATCACTCCGGTAATGAGCGATTAGATCTTTCCCAAGGATGTCAGTTATTTCGTCTCGGCATACCTGCATGTCGGGACTTATCAGCTTGTACTTTATTTAAATTAGACATCGCTCCTAAGCTAATTATATCGCGTAACGGATAAGGAAGTCGCGGCCTGCTATCTTGTCATCAGCGAGTGCTGCTACCGAGAACATAATTATTTAAATATTTCTTCATTGAAAAGATTCGCCATGGAAATGTTACACTGTCGATACAAATTTTATGTTACATAATAAATAAGAAGAGTTTTTACGTGACGATAATTAAATCGTAGCATTTGTAATTAACATTCGTTAAGAAGTACTTGAATTAAATAAAAGAGCGTGTTGCAAGTACAAAAAGCATTCACAATATGCGTATAATTAATTATAATTTTGATGTGAATTTTAATAAACACGTATTACTTACGGAGGAAGGGATTGATAACGTTTCTGAGTAAACACCAGAGCGTAACGAGCTACCTAATGCACGACTTTATTAAATGCATCGGTTCGGTTGTTATTACACGTGAGGTTTTCCGTTCATTTCGCACCCTAAATGTGAACGCCTTAATTAGGTACGGTTGGGATCTGTATAATGTGGATCGTGGACATGGTCGTTGCCAGTTTTATTTAACGGTTACGTTGCCGATATTTGGGTTTCATATCGATATGGTAAACTGTTTTTTATCGATATCAAAAGCAGTATTGCATATGTAGAGTTAGTGTAGTTTAAGTTGCAAAGTTGCCAATTGTAGTTTGCAACTTAAATTACACTACTCATCACCTTTATTATCTTAAGATTTATTGAGATGCAGATAAATTTAGTCAGAGACGATCATTGAGGGCATATCAGATTAAACACTTTAGAATTATTTGGTATGTCGATTCGTTGTTATTGTTTGGGTTATGTAACGTTTGGCTCCGTCTAGCATATCTATACGTTGTGATATATGAATCAAAACCGTTTTTAGTCTTCGTATGCTATATCAGACCGTCCCTAGCAGATAGTGATCGCAGGTATGGTAATGGTTCGCCTAATTCTGAGTCACGGACGGCTCGGCGCCGGCGCGGCTCGCCTTCTCCTCAGCCCGGAACGACCGACTCCCGAGGAAGGAACAAACAATGTATTTTATTTATTGTTTTAAATCAATACTCATTTGTTATATTTTGTCACGTCCCTCTTATTTTTTAGCTAGTCTTTTTTCATATGCTACGTTCCCACAAAATCCTATGTAGTGTTTTGTGTAGTATGCTATACTGGGATTTAGGTTAACCAATTTCATATGCTCCAATCATAGAGAGTCGCTGAAGCTTATTATTTTTTTAGTAACGAACCCTAATTTTTCATACTTACAATTTAAATTATAATATTTTTTTTATCGAATGTCGCTTTCATATGAGGGTCTTAGTCCTCGGAAGTAGCAATGTACGTTGACTTCAGATAGAACCCCTGTTCGGCCACTTACCATCAGACGGACTGCATGTCCGTTTGCTACTTCAATCTTATAAAAAAGATAAAAAAAAACGTATTTAGTTAGCATTGCTATTGAAGATGAGAACGATGCCTATGAAAATAATTAACATAATATTTAAATATTAAATTAATGGGGAATGTTTAGAATGACTTTAATATTTCCGTTACGGCCGGGTAATTAACATCTTCGTTGTATTTACCAAGAAGACTAATAATTATGAGCCCTTTAAGGATGGATATTAAGCAGTCTACGTAAATCAACATAATTATACAAATTACCACATATTAGAATTCCTCAGTGCGTGAAATCGAAAGTATTCGTGCAATGTGTGTTGCCAGTGATGACCTATGGCACCGAAACGTGGTCCTCAAACCTTAGAGCTGCTCAGCGGTATTTCTCTACGAAACCTGATTCGTAACAATGCTCGAACACTAAATCAGCTCGTCGATATGGCTCTCAAAAGTAATGGTCTTGCCACAACACTTGAAGAACCGATGACCAATCGGGAAGAAAAGTCCTTTAGATGTTAGGCAAAATGTGCACAGGTGGCCCCAGGACCAGGTGAACGAATAGCTGAAGAAGATAGTGGAAAACCGTTGGATTCAAAAGTTACAAAGACCAGTTAAATAGCGCCAATTAGGAGACACCTATGTCCAACCTATGGACCTCAAAAGGCTGTTGGGACAGACTAAAATACCAATGTCAAAAGAAATAATTTTACATATTTTTTATGTAAATCCTTCTTAGTTATACTATCCGAAAGAATAAAACAAAAAGATAGCATAGTACCCTATCTTTGTGTATAAATGAAGGGATTAAGACTAATTTCGTTCAAACAGCAACTTCTGCATCAGGGAACAATATATGATAATATGTGTAATGTAAATTAATTTAGCAGGTAGGGATTCTGTTACAAAAAATACGACATAAAGATTTAATTATTTAAAAGACCTTCCGTCAGTGTTTTTTTTATAATATAAATATAGTTACCAAGACTGACGTTAATGTCACCAGTAGGTACACTTGTTTCGTTTTACGTCATCTCAATTATATAAACTGTTATTATAATTATTATAATCTGCTGTGTTTTATTAAATAAATTGTCTTCAAATACCTATTCTCAGGTCCTTGCCCATCATTAGGATAGTAATAGGTCACTATGACGTTGATAGCGATATATTTATCTGAATCTTTGTAAATTTCTTATATAAGGTCTTATGTGGTTAAATTCTTACATGAAAATCTAGTCTGGGATTCATCTGGTATTAATGTGTCGATACGACGGTAAAGAAGTAACTCTTTTGTTAACTCTTTTGTTTTATTTAAGATCCTAGATTCTTATAAGATATTGTCTTCAGCGCTTCAGTTTCCACATCAAGTGTCCATATTGTCATAAACAAAAACGATATTCACATGCTGGAACACGTTCTTCACGGACGATTAGGTAGGTACATGGGTTTCATTCTATAGATTAAATTAATGGTCGATGTGATTCTAAATTATGCACTGTTGTGTTTCTTTTGATTCTTTTCCAGCCTTCAGAATTGAGTCCGATGAAGTCCGCAAATAATATCGTGTTGTTTTTGTTTCGTCGTTCTCGCACCACTTGTATTCACAACGTGACAAAGCGTCCGAGTGACGTCACATCTCACGAATGCTTGACGACTTGGATGTCTGCGAGCCGGTTTCCGAAAATTAAGTGAATATTCTTTATGATTATATGGTTACATTATCGCTGAATGTTTTATTGTGAGCAAATCTTTTTCTGCTCGCATCCACGTGATTTTCAATTCTTTTACAAATTATCCTAATTATTACATGAAGCCTTTCTAGTATATTTCGGGTTTAAAAGCAGTTTACTTTTCTTACCCTTTTACTTTTTAGCAATTTCTCTAGTTTTACGTGAAAATGCCATATCAACTCTACTGTGTCTAAGATTAACCCTAAATTTGTTATTGTGAACTATTAACCATATGGGACGATATGGGATGGATAAGATTTATGGACCTGGACAAATATAACATGTTCGATTACTTCTTCTTGGCTTCGGGTCCAGTTCTGGGATTTGACGGTGACGGTGCAGAATATTAAATCAACAAGATGTATTGTGCGGATTCCGATGGGCGGATTTAAAAGGCATAACAAAATAAAACAAATACAGCATTGAATAATTTTGAATCACTAATGACGAATACAATCTGCATATGGCAGACATGTAACGTGTCGACCATGTCATCTTAATAATATTGCATTTTTTCACGAATAAATCATTGTTAATAAAATTTGATATCAAATTTAATATTATGATATTCATTTGGGTATAGACACTTAATATAAAGCATAAGTGAGAAGATTTTTTAGCCTTTTACTAATTGTGACCGCGCCCAGCGTGAGTGCTGGTAACTGTAGTTGATGTGGATCTCGTGTATTATCCCTTGGTCGCCTTCTACGACATCCACGGAAAGGTCTTTCATGGTCTATATTCTATAGTTCCACATCTATCTATACAAAGATATAAATATACAGTCGAATTCAGAACTTCCTCCTTTTTTGAAAGTTTGTTAAAAAAATGAGATGGTGTATCTGTTTGTTACTGCTGTCTGATTTACATGAAATTGTGCATGGATGTCGCTTATTTACCCGGTCTACTTATATATAGGCTACCTTTAATTTCGATACTTTTCACTATTTAAAGAGTGCGACTATTCTTGTCTCATAGCAAAGCACGGTAGGTACTTCAGCTAGTCAACTAAAATTGTTATAGTAACAATATATTTGCAACATATTATTATCTAATAACTTGAGCACATCAAAAATACTGACGTGTCTGACGCCCAGACATCAGCCTCTATGAACGATCGAGATGCGTTTTAATTGGATATAATTAGCATGTGTTTGCGTGAGAAGTGAATCAATAACAAGTTGGAGTAGTTGCTTCAATTAGCCGCCTGATACACGCTGTGACTAGGTATGTGCTATTTTACTACGACTACGCTGTGACTATTTTGTTCTTGAAAATAGAAGGCATGTTAAATTATAAATGATGTACTGGAAGTTTGTATGTAGTTATTTTATGCAAAGCGACAGACAATCGTAAGTGTATACATTATTAGGCCGCAAAACAGCGGGATGTATTTTGTTTATTATCGGTTTGCATTCGTTACAGAACCATCTAGAACGTAGATTCTAGATTATTCCAGATACTCCCTTTAATATACCCGAGTATCTAGTACCTACAGAGTATAAAGTTTCAATGACAGTAAAGGCCTATAAAAAAAAAAAACGCTTTCTACACTCATAGCCCCACAGTAGAATTTTCTCCTGTCCTGTCAGATATTTATTTTTAACACTTATTATTTTAACAAGATTTCAAATTAAATAACCATTATCATTAAGTACTTCACAATGAGGATAGTTACTTTATTTTTTAATAAATACACACTCCTTTATTAACATTCACTGAAGATTAAAACATCGTAAAAAATCCAGGCTTAGGCTGTCCGCAGTATCATCTAATTTTGGACTAAATGGGGGACATCCAGCTTAAATCGGGACGTCTGGCAACGCTGAAATACAACCTTTACACGCTGAATTGAACACCTACGCTATTTGAATACCGACTGCCTATGCTTGTATTTAATTACGTATTCAGCTTTAGAGACGAAGAGAACAATTTTCGACATGGAAATTCTTAATGTTAGAATCGTGTTGAAAAATGTCCGCATTATTATGCAAATTAATGGTCACGGGAGTCGTGTACGTGAAAGATGCTATATTTTTTATAAAAAGTTACCTTACGACCTTACTTTTTGTTGTACGAGTTATTTTCATTGATGCTATAAATGGTTGTGAATGTCTATAAATAAGTAGGCTAATAATAGGTTAATAAGTATTAACAACGAAGTGAAAGAAAACGTCGTAAGGAATCTTAGAGAACACGTCTTAGAGGGGCAAAAAAAAGCACTTTTTAAATATCTGTGCGGTGTACATATGGATTATGGACTAGCATGGTAGCCAACTGGCCTATGGCCTATGGATTATGGCCTTACCCCCTCCTTCTCCGAGAGATCCGTGTCCAGCTGTGGGACAGTAATAGGTTGACGACAACCACGTGTATGTTGCTACACGCAACACATAACAAAATTATGCTACACGCGAGAGCTCAACGGCATTACTATTGAAGAGCACTTGTGTAATAGAATTAAGTTCGTAGTAACAAATAGATTTCCATACGGGAGTGTTGCAGGGTAATGCGAATTTGTGAAGGTTTCTACAGAAAGCCGCGGCGACTATGGTAAATTATGCAAATATAACTTACAAACAGTTAACAAGGGCACGAAATGTGTTATAGGGTTTAGAGAATTATTCTATCGGGCCGTATATGTTTGTGCAAATCTGAACGTGTATTGTTAATTAATATTTAGTAGGAATTGAATTTAGTTATTAATTTAAATTCAGTTGTTAATTCTGTAGGTAAATAGGCAAAGGTAAAATAGTGCAATACTCTTTTGTCTTTTGTATGTCAATGGATTTTTTGACTTCATATTCCGTTTTGGGTTGAATAGTCAATTGTCGTCCATTTTCTTAAAATAAACTTTTAAAATTTTATAACGATGTATAACACTTTACACTCTCACATCGACATTTTATTTGATGTCACATTGTACAGTCTCAGAAATACATTGTTTTAATTGTCAAATTTGCAGTCCTTCGAATGCTACCAGTATATTCAAGATTTATTTGACGTATGTATGTAATGTAAATTTACGTTACAGGTCTGGGTCACAGAAATTCATACATCCAAAATTTCAAAATTGGCGGTCTTGAAATTCAGAGAAATGTGGCTGTAACGGACGGACATTGAACAAAAGTGTTATTGTATGAATTCTGTATATTTCCGTATTCCTAAAGTTCTTCCTACATCTCATCCATCCATCCTCCTAAAGTCCGAAAAGTTGTGCGCGTAAAAGTGGTCAAGCAGTGGTCTTACCACTGCTCGAATAGTTAATTATTATTTGTGACGTTAGTTATTAATTTATTTATACATAGTATATTTATATTATAGTTATAAATGACAGTCATTTTATTTGAAGCATATAAATATTTAGTAGGTATTGGATGAAGTTGTCTCATCAATTTTTATTTTTTTATACTCATACAACACACGCCGACATCGATTACCCGGTAAGGTCAGTTTGGATTAGAAGCTAGCTGGTATACTTTTATTTTATAATAGTAAAATT
>DWPF01000443.1:0-11269 GCA_018251575.1 Cecropterus bathyllus | reverse complement strand
ACAATCTGGATTAAATGGACCAAAATAGTATATTTTTTTTTTGTTTCAATCAGAAAAAAAATTGCGTGATATTTGCCTAGACCCCCCCTCTCCCCAACGTAAGATTAGATGAGATTTGACTCGACCCCCTCGCCCCCTTAAACACCTCACGTAATTTATGGACGCCCCCTTACCATCAGGTGGACTGCATGTTCGTTTGCTAATTCATTTTTATAAAATAAACTCACCTTCATAAAGCCAATCCGGAACACCATTATGTATCGTCCCAGGTATACCGGTATCAGTGACCCGGTACCCGGTAGAGGACCTCGGCGCCGGTCGGTAGTAGATGTCGTAGTCCTTCACCGTGATGAGCCCGTGGCCCTTCGGCGTCCACATGGCCAGGAGCAGCAGGGGACCCTCAGTGATGACCCCGCCACCCACTTCGTCTGGTAGCGGGGTGAGGGGGTAGGATTCTCTGGGGAAGAAGAAATATATGTAGCTAACTAGTAACATTGGTAAAATTATTAAAACAAACCCGGATTGCATGAAACGTTTTTTGTTACATACTTAATTTAACGCTTAATATGATTTTTCGTCAAAATAGTCATTAATATTATAAAGTCCTCGAGAGAAACAATTCGTTTGTGATTGATTTTTGAAAGAAGTCCTGTTCTATATGAAGTTTGGTAAACATGTCTAAGGGCGACGGAGACTGCTTACCATTATAATACATACATTTTTAGAATGGTCTGTTTATTAGCTTTCATTTGATGCCCAAATTGTCGTGATAGTAAAAAAACGTCCCTTTCCCCACCTTTTTCTCTGTTTACAGTCGCCATTTTTTTTAATTATACAGCCTTTGTCACTATGAAAATTGAGACGATTCCAATAATATGCCATACGTTTGGGCTGTAGCGCGTGCCAAAGAAATAAATATATATACATCCAAAAATACTTACATACACTCGACAAACATTACCCTCTCTCTGACGCAATCGAATAATAAAATGTCGCTTGAATAAGTTATAAAAATTACGGTGAAATAACTAAGCGGTGTTTAATGTTTTCAACTTTCCTATAATGCCTCCGAAATCACATTTCAACAGTTTTTTTACTAAAGATAGATGTAGTAAGCAGTCGTGCAGTCGACCTGACGGTACGTAGTCATTGCTGGTTGTAATAATCCCCAGGAATATAAGATTTACTTTAAATGGAATTTTCATTTCATTTGTCATTAACTATATAAGTATACTCCCAAGTATTTTTTGAAATTGTTGCACAGCTTTTGAATACTAACCAGTATTTGTGGATCAAATTCACAACGAAATTTGCATTCTTATCCCCCATGCATACTTAAGCTCGGCTACATGTAAAACCTTTTAATAAATTACCATAATCGCCACAAGAGAAATCATTATGGATTTATTTGGTATGAGAATTAAACAATTAGTGATGGGTTTTGATCGTTAATATGAATTGACCAGTTTAGAATGTTTTTTGTTTGTTTTTTAATAGCTAGCTTTCTATCTCCTATTTATTATCCTATTTCCTATCTCAATTTTTATTTTTTAATTGAGCTAATTAAAAAATAAAAATTGAGATAGGAAAATATATTACGGGCCGTTTCTTGTCGCGCGTGTTTACACCCGCATGCGTATCAATTTCGCTCACGCGCCTCTTGGATTATATGCACATGTACACGCACACGATACGTGAAGGCTATAGAGAGTAAGCATTTGTGTTTAAGGGACGTGCGTGTAGGCGTAAACACGCGTGGCATGAAAACGCCCTTGATCGCAAGTTGACTACAGTGTGAATTATAAAATGATTAGGTACTGATGTGCGTATGTATGGAGATATATTAAGAATATTATGTTACATTTTAATATATAATAAAATCTAATAAATAATAGTTTGTCATGTTGTCACCAGATCACATTGTCTTCTCAAGGCTGTTTTTACTCCTAAGGGATCGCAACACGTCTGTAGCAGAAAAACAATATCTATTCAGATATTGCTTTTCTCTCATTCTGATTCAGTTGTTAAAAATGTTATAGTAATAAATTTTAGTAAACTGTTAAAAGTAATATTTTTCTTTTACAATTTTTCTAAATTGAAATACTTTCAAACTAAACATATTTTAGATGAAAGAAACTAATATTTTATTAAAGCTAATTTGTTGCCAGTTATTGACCTTGAAAAGGTTACCTTTTTGCTTTTCCAGGGAGAATGGACTCCCCAAAAAGGGATGTTTGTTTTAAGTGTTCATATATTATAAAATGATTTTTGACTCTAAGATTTGAAGTTTGATAAATTGCTTCATTTGAGAATTATCAACATATTTCAAATATATAAATTTCTACGACATTTTTCTCGAAAGTCAATATTCGGCTTATATTTATCATTATGGAGACCTATGAGCTTATAATAAAAATATTCAATTACCTAAAAAATCTTCTGGAACCGCTAGTACAATTAATAATAGGACAGTAATATTCTTCTTCTCTTTATTTCTCTGTGCTAATATGTAATGTGAAGTTATTTGAATATTACTCGGGTTTAGTTTATTTTTATGTGCCGTGTGGAGTTGATCTTGAACGACTATTTTCCCTTTATGTGAATGATCGTGTCAAAATCTAGGAGTCTATGTAAAGCAAAACCTTCAAAGGCTGAAAATTCTCTTTGTTTTCCTTTAAGGGACGCTTAAGTTCAGTAGTGGAGTTTAAAAGGTTGTAAAATCCTTTAGTAAGGCACGCCTAAGTCCAACAGTGGACTTTAAAAGACTTAAAAATCTCGTTTATATGAGGCATATGCCTAACAGTGGACCTTAAAATTCTTATTTATATGAGGCATATGTCTAACAGTGGACCTTAAAGGCCTAAACTCGCGGTTAAGCGGCGCCTAGTCCAGCAGTTAACCTTATAAGTCCTTTGCACTGGAGAAGTGAAGTCGCCGCAATCACACCACAGACATATTTTCTACTATAGTTTAGCTGTTTACTATCTTTTTATTATAGTATAGAAGTAGCAAACGAGCATGCAGCCCGCCTGATGGAAAATGGCTACTGCCGCCCATAGAAATCTGTAATCAACCCTAAGCAGGATCATTGTCTCACCTAAGGTTAGCCACAGATGCGTTGCTACCCCTGAGGACTAAGATGGAATGACGCGGAAAAGTATTTCTCCCTTACCTTCTTTCAAACTAGAACACAACAGCGCATAACACTGCTGTTATTAGGCAAAAATACATGTGGCGATGGTGCTTCCAGAGTCGATCCACAAAGAGTTCTGCCACCTTCTAACTCTATCTACATTCTTCTATCTACTACATTACTGATGAAACTACATTATATATTCCCTATACCTCAGTCAAGATCTGCTAATCCCACTGAAATCATATTTGAACAAGTAGCAGCATTGCAACGAGACAAGATTAATTAACGTAATGGTCACTTAGTTTATTGCATTGATACCGTTTGTTTCAAAGCTTTGCGAATTAAAACCAAGAAAGCATAGATAAGGAATAGCAATACATAGTACATAGTTATAGTCTATATTACTCGAACCAAAAAGAGTTCTACCACCTTCAAAGTTCGGTTTAGCAATAACTTTTTCGAACCGTTTCGAAGAGTTTTCTGTATTCCTTTGGTTTTTGCATTATACTGCATTAATATACAGAAATGTTAAGTGTGACTGTAGTATGTTCAAAGGTTGAAATACCACCATTAAAATTAGATGTTGTTGCCACTTAAAAACATCTTTAATTATGATCATCGGTTTGCTTGTACAGCGTGACTATGCTATAACATGGTTCTCCAAAAGCGTTGCAAGCAAGCTCTTTAAAATTGGTCCTTAATACTGTATCTACACTGCTTAGAATTACACTTTCAGTTTTATTTCTTTTTACATTATTCAGAGTGTAAACTCATATGATGAGAACTATCATGTAACAGAATTTTCCTAACAAGTAAAGCTGTAACAAGCGAGCGTCAAAGGGTCGTACCCTCGTTTCCTTTGACTTCAATGTTGTAAAACGCGTTTTGGGAAATCTTTGATAAGGTTTCCACTGTTTACATTGTTTGACTAAATTGTACACTGAAAATCGTTAAAAATATTTACAAAAACGTTTTTAAAATAGACATTAGTATAAAAACAAATCAAAGGTGGCGGAGCACGGAAATTTAAAAGGTAGCCATATTCTAACGCGTTGCATCACTGTCAAATAACATTTTTTTCACAAGGTGCTCTACATAATTCTAAAATCTACTTATTGTAAACTGGTTCCTATGAAAAGTTATTGCTATCAGATTTACACGTAAGCGATTAACAACTAGTAGTTATGACATCAAAATGGAACTGAAGAAAAAATTAAATATCTATACCATTAATCAAATAACATTTTTTCTCTAATTCTAAGAATATCAATAACATGAGTGATTACTATTCGTATTTCTTAAATTACCATGTATCACATTATATTAGAATTTTGTATACTTATTTAAATGTCACAAAACTGTCAAAACGCGGGTATTATAAGGATTGACATTTTTTCTACCTAACTGCAGCATTTAACAAAACTTATGAACTTGTAAGGTCATATGATTTTACGTTCATCATCAAGAAATGTATATAAGTTGCTTCATACAAAAATATAGATTAAGAAAATTTTGGATTCGATAGTAAAAGTAACAACATTGAAACTTGCAATACTGCACTCGCATAAAATACTCGTTAAAGCACGAACGTAAAATCACTTCAAAGTCTCATAATAATGGAGATCTAGTCGGAATTGTCTTGGCCGGTGACAGCGTTCAAGGTCCTCGTCTCTTCATTTAAAAAGGACTTGTCGTACCGTCTCTGGCGTGTGATCTTCGGCCTTGCCGCACTGAGGATGGGGGCGGATATCGCGTGGCCAGGCATCCGGTTCAGTTCTTTCCGGCCCTGGAGGAGGGGGGAGGTGACGCTTGAGGACTCGTCGCCTTCGTCGTCGGATAACGCCGGGTAGGTTTCTTTCATTTTCAAACTCCGTTCTAGACGTCGAAGGAATCTGGAGTGAGTAAATTTGAGAAAGTCAACAAAACAGGTGAGCGGAGGAATGCGGAACTATTTTCTCCGCGCAGAGATTCGTCGAAATGGAATGATAATTTCATGTCACGACTTATAGCCTGTTTGCAGAAAGTAGCAGCGAGGACGTAGAATTATATTAAGAAAAAATGGCTGCTGTATTATTGAGTAGATATTCCTATTCATTACGGCCACTAGCACGTACAGCCATTACAGTGAGTACAGATCAAGACCAATTTACGGCTACTTAAAACAGTTGAAAAGGACGATAGATGAGATATGGTGGTATAAAAGAAAATTGAAGAATTTAACAAAGCCATTCTCGTATGGTAACGTTTCTCCGCTGGGTTTCTCTGGTGGTCATTGTCAACCTAAAATTGCCCCATAGTTGGGCATAAGTCTGCTTCTCAAAATTTACAAGATAGTCTACCGCGCTGGTCAAGCGCGTATTGGTTGGTTCTGATGGTACTCTAGAACTTTTGTCAGCCAAAAGTCATCAAGAGTTAGTCTTCGTGCGTTACATGGCAAAAAGGCGATCTTAACCAAACTCTGTCTTAGAGTGACCGGTTTCAACAAGTTCGATATATTTTATATCTGAAAAGAAGCATCAGACGAATATGTATTTTTTTTTAAATATTTACCTGATCTGGTTACTGATGGTTCTCAGCTTGTTCACTTTTGTCGGTTTCCGTGTATCCTCCGTGAGGTCCAGACTCGAAGATATCTTCGATGACGTATCCTAGAGAAATTTGTATATTTATAGTATCAATGTTTATATATTTAATCCTCGTCTTATAAACAATTGAAATGTTAGAACACTGAAAAGGTTTAATTTTAAAAATTATGTGCATTATTTTGAAATTACATTTACAACTTTGTTTTTTAAAAATAATGTGTCAAAAGCTAGCTTACAAAAATTTATAAACTGTGTCAATCATATTGTATCATCTAACAATGTTCATCTTGGAGCTCAATGCCGCAAATAACACATTTTAATATAATTAGTGCTACGCTCTTTTTAATGTCATAATTCTTAAATATGTGTTCATTATACGTTCGCGATGTTCCTCAATACGTGTCGCCATGTTAAGAATATATGGTCCTTGTATCCTACACATTGATATCAAACTGGGAATTCAACACCAAAATATATAATACGTGCAGTAGAATATTCGCTTATTAAATGATAATACAGAATAATATAAATCGCAATCCACGAGGCAAAAGACATTAAGTTGTGAACATTGTTAGATAATACAAATAGAAGTGTGTTTGATGAATCACCTCTGAGCTGCGGCACTTTTGCCTCCTCAACGGTTTCTTCAAACGCGTCGGCTCAGACTGAAAACAAACGTGGCCACAAAAAATAATAAAAAGCATAACGTACAAACAAACATTTATAGGAGGAAAATAACTAGATATTTTAAAATAGCAGGTTTACCTCTCCACCTTAAAAGTGTTGCCAGAAAAATATTAAGAATTAGGATCAAATACAAGTGCAGTGAGGATCTAAAAATTCCAATGCTTCTGATTTACTGAAATTAATTTATTAAAATAAGTGAAATGAGATAAATCACCTGAAGATTTGCATTTCTTTATTCTCAATCAAAAATCAGTGCAAGGGGAAATAAAAAGACAAATATATTTTACATTCTGGATGGACAATAGACAGGTGCCGTTGAAAAGCAAATTATCCGAAAGGTGCTTAAATTCTTATGCTAAACGTTATGACCGCTCTGGACATTCGGTAAGTTACTACTCTCCGGTAACAATCTTTATATACGTGCCGTACATTAACAGTTTATTCAAAGCGTTTTTCATAGTTACAATTTTGGTGCCCTCACCGTTTCGTTATTTGTAGCATGGGAGTTTATAAGGGAGGAATAATAGGTCCGATATTTTATTGCATAGACGAAAAAGGAAAAAAATCGTCAAATAAAATAAGGTCCTTTTTTATTGACAAATTTAGTACTCCCTCTCGCTCCTTCCATGGGGTGATAAAGATTTTCATGGAGGCGAGCTATCGCAGATTGCCGCTGTTGGACAACTTGGACAACAACGATTGCTCCCCCAACAAAACTAAAGCTACGCTCATGAGTTTTATACTATACATTATAAGTATTTAATTAATATGTAAGAAATACTTGTGTTATACTATATCAGACCCCACGCTTCTTAAATGAACTATGCGTGAAAATGGTTCAACTTCCGATCAGCCATAACGTTTAGCACCTACGTTCAGCTATAAAGTTCACGCAGTTAACCTGTAATTCCAAGTCGGGGAGCCTGAATTCTCTCGCCGAAGCCACCGAAGCTACCGAGGCATTGGACACAGAATCTTCGGAAGACGAAGAGGATGCAAGAGCAGGCGCCTGAGATCTCGATCGTCGTCTCCCGACTTTACGACCGCGGTTGCAACATGGTACCTGCAATGTTACAGGCTGTGATAAATGTTACTATTGTAAACAATTGTGAAACTTTGCTGATACTAACAAAAAAAATCGTGAAGTAATATTTTGTAACCGTATTCTATAAGTCTAGTCTAGTTTATAAAATACCGATTTAATACCAATAAATTTTATAAAGATCATTCCTTAAGAGTTTAAAGAACATGCTTTAGAATGTCTCATGGATGTATTTTACTCTTCAAGGCTTTAAGGATTTGTATGAATACGTTTTTTTTAATATACGTATGATCTAATTTCAGGTGACTTTGTAATTAATAAAAAAAAAATCAGGCAATGATTTCTCACCTCTAGCAAATTGTGCATGGAATGAGGCATATGCGGTAACGTTGACTTAGCCGTTCCGGTGACTTCATGAGACACGGTTCTGTTCGTCTTCCTGTCTCTTCTTCTCCCCGCTTTCCTGTGCGCATTATTACTCGCTTTGCAGCTCCCCCCTTTAACGCATTCTGAACTAGGAAAATCATATAAGCCATCAGAGTCAGTAAATGGTAGTTGGCGTCCATAGAATTGTGGCGAGAATCTTCCCATGCCTGTTTTGTCACTCAAAGGACTTTCACTTCTTGAGCTGACTGGACTTAAGGGACGACTACAATCAGAGAGTAGAGCTGGTGGCTTCAAACATGCTTTTTCATCTAGTCCACGTTCTACGCTTATACATTTTACTATTGAACACTTAGTTACTCCAATGGGTGAACATAAAGTAGTTTGCGGGATATCCAAAGTCTCCTTTAAAACAACCATCGTTTCTAACTCCTTTGCGCTTGACGGTACGTCGTCTACTCTCTCATCTGTGCCTATACCCTCGTCATTTGATTCTAGTAACGGGTCGTCTGATAAGGTTTCTGAATCAGACCTTCCTCGTCTCCGTTCATTGCTATCGTTGTTGGAAGCAGCTGGACTGGAATTAGTCTTCATAAGTGGTCGTCGTCGAGATTGAAAACAAGACGGTCCTCCTCCTCCTGAGCCCGGGTCTTCCATTTCAGATGGACAAAGTGGATTACTTGACCCACATCTTGATGGCCCTGGACTTGCCATAGAACTGTATCCAGAAGATGACAGATTGGATTCAGACGGCGCTCTCTCTCCTCTAGCGGACATCGAGAATGGACTAAGATAGCACATATTTCCGGTGGGAGGTGGCGGTCGGGGTGACATCGGTTCATCTGATTCTTCACTTGCGTTATACGTCACAGTAATTAAGGGAGGTGGTTGGAATTCTAAGTGTGGTGGAGTTCGTCTTGGTGGAGGGGAACCGGGCGAAGGCCGCTCTATGGTGAGAACAGGAACCCTTAAACCGGGTGGAGCTGGTGAAGGGGAAGACATTTCGCGTTCAGAATCCTGACTATGAGTGAAACTGGGACTAGGAGAGTCTGTGACATGTGTGGATGGAGTTGGCGTGTCTGCGCAAATTGCTGGTTGTCTCAGCTGCAAATAAGAATATGCGGTTTAAGTAAACAAAATAATCTACAATCAGTAAAAATATATTTGTATAACCTTTAAATGAAACATTTCAGGTACCATGCTCACTGCAATGTCGCAAGTTGGAAAATGAGACAAGATGTCATGCTCTTGCTTGTGCATCCTTCAATTTAAATAGTTTTTATAATTAACACTTATTATGCCTAAATCGTAAGCAACACTAACCTTTAGCCTGAGTCCTGATGTAGGTCTATCCGACATTCCTTCAGGTCTTATTTCATCTAGTTCATCTTCACTTGGCGAAATGCAAGTGGTGGTAGATTCGCTCTTAATATCTGACTCCATCTTAGAAGAAGCTCGAGGCATCCTTGGAGATGGCAGTGGAGTTGGCAGTGGCGTTGGAAGTGGAGTGGGTAGAGGCGTTGGAAGCTCACGAATAGGAGACAGGCATTTATTCATACTGCTTGGAACTTCGAGTAGAATTGATGGTGGATGAAGAAGGTTACCGGATGATGATGACGACCTTTGTGCGCTGAGAGGATCTAAGACCTGAAAAAGAGTTAATGCATAAAACCATGATGTCATTACGATTAAAAATAGGGGACGAGCCTCAGTTTTATTAATACACTAGATTTTACCCACGGCTTTGCTCGCGTATTCAATTTTTTTGACAAACAATCATGTATGCTAAAATATATATTTTTTAATATTTTTATTTAATAAAAAGTATCCCATGTTTTTTCTAATACCTCGAAGAATATGTGCACAAAGTTTCATGATAGTCGGTTGAATAGTTTTGGCGTGGCAGCGTAACAAACAAACTATTATTTTACTATTATTTTTTAGATTAACAAGCAAATATTCGCATTTATAAGATTAGTTAGGATGTAAAAAATGCACTGACCTGTATTTCAATAGTGTTGTGTGGTCGCGAAATCGGCGAGTCTGGCGCTAAAGAAGGTATATGCGAAGAGGCTATTGACAAGTCATCTGCATCGTTCGTGTCGTCTTGTGGAGACGACGCTGACGGCGTACTTGAAGCTGACACTCCGGCGGATGATGCTCGTGACGCTAGCGCTGCTGATGACGATGAGAAGTTGCGAAACATTGCCAGGATAGAATCCGCGCTCGAGATCTTTGGCGTTCTGAAAAATGGAAAGTTGATTTAATGGTTGAAGCAATAGCAAAAAGCTTTAATGCGATGAAAATGAATTAAAAGTACCTAGAATATTTCTTCAATGCTGCATGCGCAAGGTTCAAGTCAAGACTAGACATGGAATCGCTGCCTTGATTACTCGACGTGCTATGTGGAGATCTCACTTCAACTCCCGGTGAGGGAGGTGTACTAGCTGCTTTGGCCTTTATGGTTCTATCTGCTATTACCGCCATTGGTATGGTAATTGTATTTACCATGTCGACATCAGAACTAGAGCTCATTTCAGCAGAAACTTTATTCAGTAATCTGGCAAACGTGACCTTCTTCTCTAGTTTAGGATCAGATATGTGTCTCATTGATGGCGATGTAGACGGCGATGATGCCTCGCTGGCGAAAGAAGTATCCTTAGTTTCAACGCCATATTCCATAAAAGCAGGTGCACTTTCTACTGTGCTTAATGTTCTCTTCTCAGTCATCTGTATTAGCTCTCCCATGGTGATCTTCTTTGAATGATCGTTAGCTGTTGCCGGGCTTATTAATTGCTGCAGTATTTGTTTTTTCTCCGCCGCGTTTTTCTTAGTTGGTGTTGAGTTGTTACGTTTCTTTCGGGGTGAGGGCGTCCCTGAGCAGAGAAATATTAATATACTAAATGAAGAGTATGACAACTACATCTACTGAAGCGTCACAACATCGATTTTCAACAACAAAACTACACAATATCAAGAATTATTTAAATAACAACAGAAACAGTCAATTAATGGACTGTTTGAGAGATCACCATCATGCCTCTGATCTCATTTAAAGGAAAGTCTGTGCATCTAATGGAAGCCAATTCTTTAGGAAGTGCCTTTAAGGATCAACAAAGTTGGGTTTCAAAACGTGCCAATTTAAAACTTTGTGGCAATTTGTGAAGTGTTTCCTTGTTATTTCTTTATGTATAAGAAGATGTTGATCTGACAATTATATATACTGATTGAGTATTTGATATATTTAGCAACATTTAAGGCTCTGCTCTAACTACACATAGAACATCTACACAGTTCATTAAGGACAGTGTTGTGCATATTCTTTGGAAGATAAAAGAATACTAGTGTCATATGTAAAATAAGTTTATCAAGTGAATGTGTAGTTTAGAAAGAGTTACATGAAGTATTTACAGCAGAACATTGTCCAAAAGCATG
>DWPF01000442.1:0-11272 GCA_018251575.1 Cecropterus bathyllus | reverse complement strand
CGGGTCACATTGCAAACTGTTTAATCCAGCTTTACATCTAATTAAAAGCCAAGAGTAAAAGCCCATTTTATTTATTGCAAAATACTAATTTATAGCACTACAAAGTATCGCTTATACTTATATAATTTATTATTTAAATAATCAACGTTTAATGTGTTTCTTGAAGAACATTACGGATACTACTATTACTACATTATGTAGAAAATTATAATCAAACAACATTTAATCCAGAAAATCTTTCAACTTAACATAAAGATACAGTAAATTTTACAAAGAACGAAACTTATTCGAGTGACAAAACCATGTCGATGGATACCTTTTAGAAGGCTTTGGAGCAATCGAGCATAAATACTAGCGTATATCAATCGTTCGGCTGACGAAAGCGTTGCCGTGCCCCTCGTTACAAATATTATTACTCTTTTTAGAGTTC
Organism: Cecropterus bathyllus; assembly: GCA_018251575.1. Lineage (NCBI taxonomy): Eukaryota > Metazoa > Arthropoda > Insecta > Lepidoptera > Hesperiidae > Cecropterus > Cecropterus bathyllus. Next base: position 10,842 of record DWPF01000442.1, on the reverse strand, counting down.
CTTACCCCAGCCCCGGATGCCGCCCCCCGCCCCCCTAAATTTATTTTTACCAATCCGTTTGCAAAAATTGCCATTTCACTTTGCCGCCCCCTGAACTTGCCCCCCGGGGCAAAGGCCCCCGCTTGCCCCCCCCCCCCCTCTAGATCCGGCACTGCCGTACCTTAAGGATTAAAACGGTACCCTATTACGAAGACTCCACTGTCTGTCTGTCACCAGGCTGTATTTTATGAAACGTGATAGCTAGATAGAAACGTGATAGAATCCTTCATGCACGAGTCCGACTCACACTTAGCCGGTTTTTTCTTATTTACATACAAAATTTAACAAAGTTGTACATCTTATTGATTATAGCACAAAGACAGTATTAAAACATCATAAATTAAGCGATTAGTTAATCCATTCGTATCATTTTCCATAATAATGCGATCGTCCGACCCTTGTCAGTATTTTAAATATTAATAAACATGTAAATTTATAACGGCCCCAACATTTCTAATTCTATACGATCCCAACACGGCTTCATTAAGTAATTAACACTGTTTGCCCACATAAGCTCCAGTTATTTATTCTGGATTGGATGATTGCAATACGCTCGCCATGGGTAATGTAAATAGGCGGCCAATTCGTGATCCGATTAGGATATTTGCGTTTTGAAACAATGAACTAACGTGTTTCATAAGCCTAAAGGCATTTGTATGTGCTAGTTAAATACTGTGCCTACTGATCCAATAAAATATAAGACTGAAACAACGGGAAATAAATGATATTACAACATTTTAAAAACTTGATAATAACGGATTCATAACATTTATCAATTGTTTATTATATTTATATTGTTACCGTCAACCCGTTATTGCCACACTGCTGGGCACGGGTTTTCTCTCAGATTGAGAGAGTCTTAGGCCATAGTCCACCGCGCTGGCTAAGTGCGAATTGGTAGACTTACACACCTTTGAGAACTTTTTAAAGAACTCTCAGGTTTCTTCACCGTAAGCAGTGTTAATTAACTTCTAATACACACATAATTGTAGATAAATCTGTGGTGCTTGCCTGGGATTCGAACCTCGAACCCTTGATTGAGAGGCCGAGTTTCAACCATTCGGCTATCACTGCTCATGACATACTAGTTCGTACCTTACAAATGAAAACTTACTACAAACCTTACAAATGTACCTTACTTACGCTGACCAAATGTAGATAAACTTAGACATCAGATGCAAAGCGTACCTATCAATCCTTTTTGTTCGACCGGGAATGATACTGCACACGTAACACTAAAAGTAGCAATTAGTGATGTGCCGGAGATCCGTATCCGCGGATATCCGAGTCTTGAAAAAGATCTGTATCCGTATCCGTTACTTTGTAGGCGTATCTCAAACGGATATTTTATACCTATTATCAAATTCATATTATTTGTTAATATCATATTAGAACCTTAATACTGTAAAACTCAAATATCTTATATATGTTAGTACATATAATGGTAGTGTACTTGCAACGATAGACAAAAACGTAAACAATGATTGTTTTTGATAAAACGTAATAAAGTCGTACTTAGGGCATAGATCGAAAGATGGCAATAAAGCAACTGTCGCTTCAAGAACACGCGCATCAAGTAAGTAAATTTGTACAAAAGTTAAGATCGGTATCCGCGGATCGGGACATCAATAATGCGTATTCGTATCCGTATCCGCGGATCTATTATTTTAATGATCCGGCACACCTCTAATGTATAGTTGGTAAGTATCTATGGTATACATAAAATATTTTACGAGTATGTGGCCAATGGCCTCTGAGATGAATGGCGCAAATATCAGTATCGTTACTGTCTTACAAACAAGAAATTTTTATGATGGTAGAGGTGTAACAATTAATAATCTGGCTAAGGAGACACCACCGCCAAAGAACATCAATTTTAAGCGCTTCTGTATACCGGTTTCAAGGGAGTCTTATGCTTATATGGGATACTTATGCCCATATTAAAGGGAAAAAAAACTAATTTATTGGAAATAAAATATAGATAGATACTAAAATTGGTAAATACTTATTTTATTTTATTGTATTTGTATGATATTGAAGTTGCAAGCGTCTAAGCACGTTCGATACTTGGTTGATGACCTTAAATGGACAGCAAAATTATATGCGCGCTTTCGTTTTTTTGAAGGTCGTATTATGAAATCCTGAACATATTTCAAATAAGTTCCTTTACATTTAAATTACATTGACAAAAATTTTGATTGACTGATATTTATCATGTCAAATTTTTGTGTTGTGTGCGCTGAGCAAGACATTAAGTATACAGTTTGTTCAAATTGCAATATTATGTAAATGTCAAAAACTAACAAACAGTGTTGTATTTGTTGGCAGCTTCTTTCTTTGTCAGTTTATCTTACACGAGTCTATTGTCAAAATTAATTGATTGTAAGTAGGGCATCTATGTATATTTAAGTCTAAGAAATGTTTTTGAATGCATGTTTCTCAGAAACATTGCATCTACGCTTTCGTCTAAGTTTCTCGCGTAAAATTAACTTATTTGTTTCCTTGTTATTTCCACGCGTATATTTCGTTCAAATGCTTTTAAGAAAAATTACGCGTCATTTGACTGTTATGAGTGACGGACATCTGGCGCGAGCTGGTCTGCATTGTGCTCATAAACATAACACAATACAATATGTAAAAAGAACTCACCGAATGCATCGTTTATAACCCACAAACGGTTGGAGAGAACATGTTTATTTACTTGAAGTGAATACAGGGAAGCACAAAGTAAATTTATGTTACATAAAACAGTATTTGTTTTTCTTCATAATAACTGAGTGTTTATCGTGGTAAGTTATAAGAATATTACGTATTTACGATATTGAAAATGACTCAAATTGCACCAATAACTATAACTGTATCGTTATACTTCGTTATACAAAATTGGGGGGTTAATATCACGTATTTCAGAGTTATATAATCAGGATTGTATATGATTAAATCCTTTCAATAAATAAATCAGCAGTAGCATATCTCATTTAATATATTAATGTATAAAAACTAGATATAAAAATATGTATCTCATATGTGGTTTATCCAAAGTATATTTAACGTATAAATTTTTGTGAAGTTCCTGTGTAACGTAAATTAAATAAAACACAAATACAAGTGGGCAATATAGAAAATATTAAGTCGAATATTCATTAGGAACGCGGAACTCAAATTGTGCCGCGTTACTACTTTAGCATTTCCAGAGAAAGTCCTGCCGCAGTTTCTACATCGTTATTTATAGAAGCTTTTGAAATATTATTTGCTTTTTGCCAATTGTGTCAGGAAGCACTATATAGTTTATTACCTCCATCTACAACATCATCTCAAAATAGATATTATGAAGTAGCTTGTGTGTAACAGCAGAAATAAATTGAAACAAAATAGAAACTTACCTTATCGTTTCAGAGTAGAAGAAACCTTTTATTTTCGGGCAAATTTTATAGACGGGTGTGTATAGTTAGTGGCAGCACAATAAGCAAACAAAATGAGGAAAGACTGATATAAAACATTCTAAGAAAGTAGACACAACAATGCATATACAGTACGCGGTGTATCTACAAGCAAATTCTGGATGTTTCTATATACAAAGATTCATTTCTCACCCAACCCTTGCTCCAAAAAGTCTCCAGTGTCTGCTGCATTCGAAGGGCTTCCAGCTGACGTGCTGGGACTGTCTCCACCTGTAGAGCAAACTTATTACGATCTAGCCCTTTTATGGGCTACATAAGAGTATTACATTTAATAATGATATTCAATATTTTGTAAGACCTAAAGCAGTGACCATTTGAATTTGTATTGTAACATTAATTTTATGTGAAGAAATTAATATAGATCGATAGACGAATAAAAATGTTTGACGCACAACGAGTTATTTTTTCATAGGTGTAAAAAACATACCTATTAATAAAATTTTGTAATAAGAACACTTACGAGTAAGCTAGTCGTGTATTTTGGGAGTATATCGCTCCTATGACATATCCTACTGTAAAAACATGATTATTATGTTGGTTATAAATTAGACAGGCAAAAATCCGTTAAATCGCCGTAAAACAAAACGCCCAACGGAGCAATGCCAAAGTCTGGATGGATAAAAATACGTGACGTTTGAAGCCCGGCCAAATAAATCGACGATCATAGTAACTTTCGATTGGTTTAGTCACGGGAGCGGAGACACGGGCTGGCATCGATTCCTCATACGTGATGAGTTGCCGAAGATGATGATGGATACGATTTGTCATAAGGCGATTAATTATTTTGTCTGTGTAACGTCTATCAATAAATAGACATTTCCTTGAATTGTAAATTTGAAGAACTTAAGTGGCACTTGTTGTCAAATTGTTAAAATTATAATAGTTTATATTAGGAATTACAGGAAATTATCGCGTCGTCACGAGTCCATATAAATAGGAAATTAGAATTTAAAATAGAATACTATAAAATTAGGAGTGATGACACGTTTCTTAAAAGTTTCGACTTTAATTTATGCGATCAATCGCGTACAGGTGAGTGGTGAGCGAATGATTGGCCTGTATCCAGATAGACAACAGTGCCGATCACATCAGGCACCCACGCGTCAGCTACTCTACAACACAAACAAATTCTCGTAGTAATTCTAATATGTTCGTGGCTCGTAATTTAAATACAAAATAACCAAAGTAGCTATTCAAGTCTAATTTGTGGGCGAGATTAAAATTTTATACAATATCTATCACTTATGTATTCCCCCACCCTCGTCTCATATTTTAACAATTTATTTTTATACCTACTGTTCATGTATTTTTTATAAGTCGCTTTATGGCGTGCTTATATTTATAGGTACTAGAATAATATAAAAATACCTACCTCTCCTTGAAGCACTTCGACGTGCCAAGGCTTCGACCAGAAGACGTTGATTCACGCCGCATAAATTCGCTGTCAATTTTTCACATTTTCGATGACAGTTAACATCGCAGTCTATAACAAATAACGACGTATTGCACGGCTAAAGGAAAGGATTTTTTAAAATGCGAACCTACTCACGTTAAATTGCTCAAAGCCGTGCAAAAGCCTGCGTGCACATTAAGGTTGTTTCGCCAAAACTTTGTACAAGTTAGTAAGTAAGTAAGCTTTTTGGGAATATTAATACTTTGTGTTTTGTCGTGTTCCCTAACCATGTAGGACTATTTAATTTATGACTGTGGTGATTCAGTTACCTTTTTTGACATAAACAAATCCTGCAGGTGAATTAGGTGCCGAAGAATCGAAACCGGAATCATTCGAGCCCGTCGATGTTCGACCGTCTGTGTTATTTTCACATTCAAAGAATTCAGCGGAACTTTCACTTGATTCCGATTCTTCAGTTTCCTCTTCATCAGAAGATTCTTCCTCTGAGGACGTATCTGATGAACTTGATGAGTGAATAATTTGTTTGTTTTTCTTTTGAAGAGGACGTGGAGTTGCAATTAAAACTTTGGGAGCCAACTGTTGCTTGACAGGTTTCTTAGGAATCACAGGAGTCACAGCTGTAGTAGGTTCAATCATCTTAGCTGGAGCATCATCTTTTTTCATAACTTGTTCAGCCTTTTTCTCTTCCACAACTGGGGCTTTAGGTAACAAAGGTTTTTCAGAACTATTGCTTGGAATGTGTTCAAGTTCTCCAATTTTTGACGCATCTGGTAATTGTGGTGTTACCACTTTATCACTGTCTTTCCTTTCATCCTTGTTGTCCTTTTCTTGATTTTTATCGATAATTGGATCACTTTTATTAGATTTTTTCTTTATTTGGACTTTCTTAGGTGATTTTTGCAGTTTTGTTGAAATTTGTTTTTTATTATTTTGGAATGTAGGTAAAGGAGCAGCATTGTTTGATTTATTTGCTTCAGTTTTAGGTTCAATTTTTTCAGATGTTTTTGGTATATTTGTTTTATTAGACTCAATATTTGTTTGAATATTTTTATTAACTTCCTGCGTTTTACTGATGTCTGATTTCGTTTTGACTATAGGTTTACTTATATGAACTTTTTCGTCACATTTTGTATGCTCTGCATTATAATTGACCGTTTTAACATCATTAATATCTTTTTGTTGTTCTGACGACGTGTTGATATCTTTCATTAATTCGGTAATATTTGCTTTATTTGTAACTTTCTCTACATTGTTATATACAATTTCGTTTGGAGTCATTGTCCTTACTGATTCCATACTTTCATTTTTTTCTGGTTGAGGTGATTTCCTTTCGTTGTTTTCATACGAAGGAATGCTTTCTTCACTCGTCTTATTTTCTTTTGAGTTTTTACGGACTAACTGTTCCTTATCATCAGATGTCGTAATCACAGTTTTATCATCCTCATTTGCGTCATTTAAACGTGGCTCTAAATTATCTTTCTCTAAATTAGTGCCTTTTACTTCTGGGAACGTATTAATTACATCTGAAAAAGTTACTTTACTTTTTACATCGTGTGGTTTTAATAAATTTTCTTCATGACGTATTTTTGATTCTGCGTTAGGCTTCTCGTTATTTTTAACTATAATATTATCTTTATCAGAAGTTCTTGAAATAGAGTTTCTCTTTAGTTCAATTATATCTTTTTCATCATAAGTAACTTGTTCTGATTCATTTTTTTCTAAACAGATTTTGTCTTGTACTTTTTCTGAGGTGTCATTATATTCAACAATAGACATCTCATTATGAGAACAGTTAGTTACTGAAGATTCTTTTTGTACGTCACCAGTCTCTATTTTCTTTTGTTCAGTGCCTTCTAACATTTTACCTCCTAAATCGGGGTTAAGTAGAACTGCATAATTTTCACTAATAACATTTTCTTCGCTCAATTTACTTTCGCCAGATTTTTGTATGTCTACCTTATCTTCTTCATGACTTTCTGCCGCTACATTATTACTCTTCTCTTGACTAATTTGATTAGTATTTTCATTTTTAAATGACGTTTGTTCTTTTTCATTATTATTTATTTGCCCTTTTGTATCGATATTTTCAATTGATTGCATAGGAACTATTGGTTCAGGAGTAGGTAAGACAAGGCTTTCTGATTTTTTGACTGTATTTATGGAATCATCAACTAAATGGCACGTAACTTGTGTCTTTGTTTGCATATGTTCTGATTTAGTATCATTATATACAAGGTTTTCCTGTTCTTCTTGTGGAATATTATCAATTTTATTTTGCATTTCTTTTGTATCCACCGAATCTTCTACAGTATTTGTATTAGTAGTTTCTTCTTCCGCGAACCATAATAGACCGCGAGAATTTTTCAATTTAGCTTCTTCTAATATTTTCTTTCTTTTCATTAAATAAACAGTTTCTCTTTTACCAATTTTGCTCCAAAAATTTCCATCCTCTGGTTCAGGTGATAAAGGTTCTTCATTAATATTTGTAGGAGATTTTGATTTTCTTTTAGACTTAATACTTTTGCGGTGACCTTTATTCGCAACTTCTGGCGAAGTGTCATTAAGTTTTGGTGTATTATTATCAACGACACTTGTAAATATTATTCCTTTCTTTGGTATTCTAGGCTTTTCTTCTACTGTAACATTTTCTATTACAAATTTAAGTGGGCTAGAAGGTGGCGATACCTCAACACTCGATGTTATTTTTGCTTTCAATTTAGGTTTTGGTTTAGATACTTTTTTATCATCTTTGATGGTATTTTTATTTTCGTCTACACTGGGCAAATCATTTGAACTAATTTCCTTAGGAAATTCCGTTATTGAGTCTAGCCTACAAATACTACCACCAGATGAAGATTTTTTAATACTTCGTCTTTTTGTGAAAGTTTTTATATCCTTAATAGAATTCAGATGTTCATGTAAAGAGTGATCGGATTTCGTTGTTGTTAAGGGGGTTCCTTTTTCAATCATTTTTCTCCTTTTAACGCTTTCTTTCTTTGAAGTTGACTCTTCATTATTATCAAATTCAGAACCAACTTTACTTATGTCTAAAGGTGCTATACTAAGATTTTCTTTCCTTATTAAGGAATCCAATAAACTAGCTTGTTCTGCTAAAAGTTCCATGGAACAACGCCTGTCTGGTGATTTACTTGGAGAATGGCTGACAGTACTTGATTCAGAAATAGGTAATTGTAATAATTCTTGATTGTCAAGTAAATTTTTATCATTTACTGCACTTTCCTGTACATCTATATCCTTAAATTTAAATTTCTCTACAAGTTTTTCACCTAGAGTTTTCTTTTCCCTTTTTTCTTTATAAACTAAATCGTCTCCTAACTTTTCTCTCCATTTTAGTTCTCCTGATTCATTTTTTTCTGTATTTTGAGGCTGACTTTCAATTACAACTTCTTTTTCGGCAGTATTATTGTAATTTTGTTGCTCTACAATTGGTTTTCTTGGAGAATCTCTTTCTTTTCTTTTTAATGTGTGTAACCTAACAACGGTTCGACCACGCTTGATCGTAGTACGCTGAGGACCTGGAGATGAATCGACCCCAGTAGCCGGCTTTTCTTCTACACGAGGCATAAAAGGACTACTTTCTTTTTGATTAGGACTCTGCTTTCGAGAAGGCGACGTCCTAGCTATAGAAGACGTATTGTTTATTTTATTTCTATACTTATCTCTCGAAACGTCAATGTCGGCAGTATTGATATTGATCGGTTTCGGAGTATAGTTAGAGGTGACATAAGATCTGTTCGAGATCGGAGCTCTTCGAGGGCTATTTATTCTAACAGGACTCGAAGACCCTCTTTCAGAAATCGTACCAAGCATCGGAGAATAAGTTCTTCCGCTGCCAATCCATCGTGAAGTTAACGGTGTACGAGAGTATCCGCCAAGGGACGAATGGTTAATGTAACTTCCACCGGGGTTGAGATACGAAGCACTGTAAGACGACCCATACGGGGACACTGAACTTCCATAACTGTAAGGCGCACTACTGTACGACGGAGATCCGCTGTAATACATGTTCGTCAAGTGTTCTGAGTACAGCGGCATCGTGACGCGAATAAGCGCGAGCGCGCCTCAACAGTCGTGTGGTCGAGGGCGCGAGGCAGACTGGCGACGGCCGGCGCAGCGGAGCGCTCGCGCATCAGGTGCGTCCCGCCCACCGCCGCCCAGCGCCCGCCTCGCGCCCCAGGTGATTGATTGATCACGCTTAGACGACAATAATAGATTCGTGTGTCTTTTTAAATAGTTTTGAAGGAAGTTCTGAAAGTGGACCGAAACAGTTTATAACGATCAACAGCACCTTCAACTCTACATGTATACGTTGCACTGTTTGTTATTACGAGTACATTGAGCTCAGTCTTCAAGTTTAATATAGTACGCGAAAATACTGTCAATAGTATTACTTTCGTATTCATATGATTGGCTACGTATAAAAGAAAGCTACGTCGTAGACCCTTGTAGCATTTGAGGGGTCAAAACAACTTTATTCCGATTATTTGAATTATGCTCTTGAATCGTTTCTTTTAAAAATCTAACCATTATTATTATTATGAAACCTTTACCTTTTTTTCTTTGTCTTCTAAATCTTGTACGTTTTTGTAACATAATACTACCGAAAACTCTTGTAGGTATGTTACAATCACGTAAAGTAACTTCATTAAAGATAGAGAACTATTTATAACTAATATACTTTTTTCTAAATTCCATATACATTCATACCCAAATTCGCTTTACACTCTTTAAAGTATATTTAAAAACAGTAACGTTTACTTTGCGTTTTTTAAATTGACGTAAAAGCGAAATTACACTGTTTTATAAAAACAATTTTCTGTTACCAACCACCAAGTAGCTCACCTAAGGACACTACACACACATCCTTAATTATTATTGGATTATTGATATTTATATGTTACAATTATTTACATATTTGGTTTTTATATTTTTAATTATTAAATGATTTAGAATTTTTATTAATTAATTTATGTTATCTTTTATATGCCTAATCATTTTTCAATTTATGGAATGTTTTGCCGGAAATCCATGTTAATGAAACGTTTATAAAATTATAAGTCTAAAAGAAGGTAAATAATCAAATCATATTTAAGTGGAAACTCTGCCCGAAAATATAGTTAAATAATTTAAAGACTACTTTATCTTAAGCCTATCCTAGCCTAGCCCTATCCTTACTTCAGTTACATAAATAATATAATCATTGACTTACAATTTCACAAATTACATGGAAATGTAGCAAGTAATGAATTATAATTATGAGATATTGTTTTAAATCTATAATGGGCCGCGAGGAATCAGGCAATAGTAAAGTTTCAGGCCCTTAAATAATTAAGTGCGAATTATAGAGTACAATGATAATAAATTTAAATTATAGGCGAAGTGCTCCCGTCGGGAGGAAGTTTTACATCGTAATAACAATACGTTTGGAGGATTTATGACTCTTTATTAACCGGAGACGGTATTATGTGTTTATTTAGGAATGCTATTACTTTGTTTTGTTTTTAATGAATGCGTTTTATAATATTACTTATTGGACATTTTTTACATTTCTTAAATTTTAGGTTTTTATGTATTGCTTTATAATTTTGTAGCGTTATGTAAACATTTACACAAAATAGTAGCGGTACAAAATTATTCGCTTTATTTCTTATATATTCAAATGTCATTTAAAAAGCACACAGTCATACAATGAGAAATTTTCAGGAATCAATAAAAACTGTGTCCTTCATAATTAATAGAGTTTAAAGGACTTTTATAGACTGAATGTGATATTTGAGTTTTAAAATATCGAATCTATTTTAAAGGAAATTACTGCATCTTTGTAGGATGTAATTTAACGTAAATTATATAAATCACATGTTTACATACAACTGTTGCAAGCTACGAGTAACGTGTCTTAATACATTT
>DWPF01000441.1:0-11273 GCA_018251575.1 Cecropterus bathyllus | reverse complement strand
TGCCATTTTTCTTTATTCCTTTTGTTTTTTAAGTACTGTTGTATCATAGTCGTCCTCTAAATAATATCATTGATTCGTCGATACATAGTTGTTTACTGGGGTATACAGTATTTTTAATAACTTCGTTAAAATAGTTAATTTAAGTTTCTACTTTACTGTACATTGTATTGCTTACGTTATTGAATTGAAAGTATAACGTCCTTAAAATTAATAAAAGTAAGAATAGATTCTTACTGAGTACTCATGTACTGGCCTAAATTGAACTTTACTATATCATCATCATATCATCGATCATATATTTTATATTTCTTTATTTCAACATTTCGGCCTTGAAATCGATTTTAAAATCATCATGTATTTTTTAATATCTGGCAAGACTGACATCAAAAAGTTCTTGTCTGGATCCTGATTTTCACGAGTTGCATTTTTATTTTTATAATTACACAGGTCTACAATGATTTTGGTGCCGCTAAAAGTAAAACTGATTTCAAGTACATTCGGTACCCTGATAAAAACGTGATACTTACTTTTTTAATGCTACGTATAGTTTTCGAGATTTCATTTATTAAAAAACAAAAGAACATTTAATTCAAAACAGTTAAATACATTTAATTACACATTGTATTTCACAGGTTAGAAGCTTCTCTTTTTAGATTTTCTCCGATGGATGTCTTCAGGACATTCCCGTGTAATACTCCAACAGTAATCTGCCATCATATGCTCATCCCAGCGACCTTGGTATCTATCTTCCATCACCTTTAAATCTTGATGAAAACGTTCTCCTTGTTCTTCGCTATACGCTCCAAGATTTTCAGGAATTTGTCTAAATGATTGTCCAGATAGTGTACTTTTATGCTCATATTACATCCAAGATTTTTAAAGCTAATTAAGAGGTTTTGAACTAACTCTTTGTAATTTTCGGCCTTCTGATTTCCTAAGAATTTTTTTACAACAGCAACAAAAGATTTCCAAGCCTCTGCTTCTAAATTATTCATTGAATGTATGAAATCGTTGTCTTTCATTAAAAGTCTTATCTGTGGGCCATCAAAAATACCAGCTTTTAGTTTTTCGTTACTTAAACCAGGAAACTTTATTGAAAGATATATAAAACACGGACTAGTTTTATCTAATGCCTTAACATATTGCTTCATAAGTCCCAATTTGATGTGCAATGGAGGCAAAATAATCTTATCACTAGAAACTAGAGGCGGGTTTATAATATTTTGTTTGCCAACCGTCATGTTATCTCTCAAAGGCCAATCTTTCTTGATCCAGTGGTCTTTTTTTGCTCTGCTGTCCCATAAACATATGAAGCACGGAAATTTAGTGTATCCACTTTGTTGGCCTAATAGAAAGTTGACCATTTTTAAATCGACACATATAACCCATTGGTGCTCTGAGTACTTAATTTTTTTCAAAACAAGATCCACGTTTTGATACTCCTCTTTTAATTTCGTTGAATGAGCAATAGGCACAGCTGCATGATTGTTACCAATATCTAGTAAAACACATTTTAAACTTCGCTTACAGCTGTCTATAAACAATCTCCATTCTTCAGCTTTGTACCCTGAGAGCCCCAATTTCATTAGAAGGCCACCAATGTTATTACAAAAAACTATATCATCTTCTGAGCTAAAAAATGGAAGAAATTCTTTTTCGCGATCACGATAAAATGTTATTTTTGTATCTTGAGATAACAAATTTCTTCCTTTGAGTCTAGATGCTAGAAGCTCAGAGCGCTCTTTCGAAAGGTCAAGGTCTCTAATCAAATCACTTAAAGCATCTTGAGAAAAAAGTGAAGGCGCTGTTGACACGTTAAAATCACTGTCACGTTCATCAGAAAAAACTTCCATCATCTCGGTGTCCGACAAATCTGATAGATCTGAAAGATCTTGACTCATAGGAGATGGTACGTCATCTGAACACAGTCGAGGTCTTTTAGCAGACGGTAAATCAGGATATGTCATTTTTCTTTTGTTAATACCATGTAACTCTACAACACAAAAATAACAGTCATCAATGTGATTTTTCGGTTCTGTCCAAATCATCGGCACATTAAACTTTAAGCACTTTACCGTTTTCCCACTGTATTAAATGTTCACTACACAACTTGCACACAATGTTTGGAACCCATGGCTTGTTCAGAGCCTTCATCTCTTTTTTAAAGTAATCAATATATGTCTTCTTCAGTGAATCTGTTATAGGTTTTCTAAACTTTTTCACTACATATTCACCACAAATGTAACAAAATGTATTTGGATTATTTACACAACACTTTCTTGACGACGGCATATCAATATTATTAATTAAAAAAATATTGATTATAATGACATTAATTATGATAAAATACGTTTTTAGGTTATTATATCGATCGATACAAACCTGAACGTAGCTTGACAATTTTGACAGCTTCACACGTCATCTTGTGGGCTAATTAACCAAAATATAACCTAGAATTAGCGTCACCAAACAAAAAATTTTTTTGTAGACCTGTGTAATCATTTAATAATGAGAGGACGACTTTATTAACGTGGCCAGTACCACCAACTACAGTATCAGCTGATCCCTTGTATATAGGGTTACTGAAAATTCGATACATTCCCTTGGAGGGGTAAAAGTAGAGCTCATTTGCAGATTTTGTCATTAAGTACCCTAGCCGATAGTGATTCGTTTTTGAGATATTCAAGTTTTTGTGTTTTTCTTTGTAAATACCGATTTTAGGCAAAAAATTGAATGGTCCTAAATGAATGTCCTATTTTGATCCAATTTTTGTGCATAATCTTACACCTAACATCGCAACACTTCCTTCAAATAACAATACGCTGTAGTAGTACTCTTAAACTTTACGTTATGGAGGTCAATTAGCTAGGGTTCAATAAAAAAACCCCTTTTAATTCTACTTCAGAGTGAATTTGCATATAAAAGATATATGGAATGTGTCGTACAAATTATTAAAATAATTGCCCTATGTCACTAGCTATCCAAAATGGTACGAAATATTACGGTATCTTTTTAAATAAAAAAGTTATTAGCTTGAACAAATATTCAGAGCATCTGTAATTTTTGGATTCGCAAACTTTTTTAATGGGAAAGAAATTATAATCGGCTGAATCTTAACATCATTTATTCAAAACATAAAATTACAAATCCTGCTCAAAATGGGAGCCACGGTTCCTAATACATGCACGGAGTCTCTTCCGTATTTCGCTCTTAATAACGAGAGATGTTAAACTTTATTTTATTTGGTGCGCTGCGCTTAATATTTTCTTAATAAAATAAACTTCCCAGATTATTTGCCAGGAATAACTATCCTTATTCTAGAAGAAATCTATACATTAACAAACAATATCACTAATAACATTTTTTATATTTGGTAACATGAAATATACAGCAGAAACTACCAAACCTATCTAAATTGAATATTGCTGATATTTAAGACAAGATATTTTATTGGCAATGTTCTCAACTGCCTAGTAGCCAGCAGTTTCACTTAACGTGTTAGCTCAAACCTTTCAGAATAACACCACAACTACAGACACTGAATAAGTATAAAGAATTGTTTGTATACAGATCGGAAATTGGATAACGATGCTAAATTTAAAAGCTCATAAATAGTTTCGTTAGTAGAGTACATTATCCACTTACATATTTAAACTGGTTACTTACATTAGATTTTATATTTATCGGAAGAAAAAGTTGCGATGTAATTATTAATAATTAGGAGACTGACTCGGACTTTAGAAGGTACATAATTCTTTTCTAATTTTAATATAATACGTTAAAAATATAAAGACGTATGTAAGTATAATAGTGAGGAATAAACGCTCATGCAAAACAATTGACATGTAAAATAATTGTTATGTATGATTTGAAATAACCTAATGTCAGCAGACAGAGCTAATTTAGATGAATTATTTTATTTGTTATGAGTTATTGTACAAAAAATATAAAAAAAAGATAAACACATTTTTACAACTTAATAGTCCCAAGTTGGCACACTATAGGTATATTATCAATTTGGGAAAGTTAAACTATCTACTACCACTAATTTAAATTATTTCAATCAATGCGAGTAGATAATTCCTTAATTAGCATTGTTGAGGAAATTTGGACTACATAATATAAACAACACCATCTAATACATTTTTGGATATTTTAGACTATAACAATTGCTACATAGGACTAAGTAAATGATGTTAATATATTATTATTATAGTGTTTATAGAATTATCTTGAATGTATCAATTGCAATCGATTTAAGCCCAATAACTTCATTTTGTTAAAGTGATATTATAACAAGTTATCATTTAATTTATGTAACACAATTAGATATTAAATTTTGTGAAACATTCAACACTTTTATATACTTTTTTAACACTTCGGTATTAACTACTACATACCTAAAGCTTGGAAACTGCTACGGCTACATACCTAAAGCTTGGACACTGCTGCCCACAAACTTGGGTAAGTATAATACCCATGTTTGTGGGCCTTTATGTACGATAAGATACTAGACTCTCAACCGTATGCTATCAACGAATACTGGGGTATTTTGGTCACATTGCCCGCCGTCAACCAGACGATCTAGACAAGTTGATGGTGGTAGGCAAAGTCGAAGGGAAACGACCCCGCGGCCGATCACCTAGCCGTTGGTGTGACCAAGTGACCGCACTCACTGGTCTCTCGGTAACATCTGCTTTAAGGAAAGCCGAAGAACGGAGAGAATGGAGGCGTATTATAACCACTTTGAAGGACTTTCATTCTGGACACGACCTTCAGTAATGAAGAGTACGACGCAAGAAGAATGTACGATAAAACAATGCATGTTTTTCCTTAAATCAGAGTGCGTTTTTCTCTTGACCGCTATTACTGCTCCTTACATGTAAAATATATTTTTTAATCTGTGAATTTATTGTAATCCTAATATCGCATTAGTTTAGAAATGATTACAAACAAACGGGCACATTGAATGTGACCGTCATCAAACCAATTTATACACTACAATAATTTCTCTCAGTGAGTAATAAACATTTAATACTTCAATAAAATGACTAATTACGTAGTTTTAAAATTGGCTGTAGATTTAAAAAATAAGGCACTGCCATTATTGAAACGTATAACAGCATTGTGCATGCATGTTGCATGTAATGGCATCAGCATAATTTACAATAACCGTACAGTACATGATTATAGTAATTAATATTTGCAACCATCTTTGCATGAAATACGAAACACAGTTTTTGGGAATTTGTTTTAACGATAAAGTTCGTGAATATCTTTTCCTTAATTTAAATGTAACTCTTACACATAATTTATTGGGAGGTGGAATCATTAAATTAACTATAACAATGACATATTATCCACGGTTAGAAAAAATAATAAATAAAATGCTACACGAGTTACTAACAGGCATCAGAACATTTTTTAACAACTTTTGAGTTTTTTTTTTTTAATTTTTGCTTTTTCGGCGCTTCACATCTCGTAATTGTATTTTTTTTAACTTTTTATAATTTAAGTCTAATATACATATCCGCTAAAGTTGTTTTTACTGCTTTCGTTTTTAAAATGATGCGAAATTTAAAAGGTTTTGAGACATTAAATACATAAGTAAATATTAAAAAGATGTGCTATGGTTACCTATATGATCACAAGGAAATATTTTATTTATATATCCTTCGCAGGAATATATAGCATATCTCCTTAGTATTTATCTTCAGAGGACTTTAGTTTTCCTTGTACCTACTACACATGCTAGGTCTGCATGCAATTATACGTAATTACGCGACATCACACGACTGTTTATAAAAGGTATAAATATAGGTCTTCATAAACTTGGTTAATAGGTACATGACCACAGAGTGCGGTACTAGACAATAAACTCAGATTAATTTAGAATGTATGAAATATATAAGAATTAAAATTGTGATCCCTATACGCGATGGAGATAGCACACAAGCTACTAATTATTTCAAACAGGCTATCACGCGCTACTGACATCCGAAAATTACATTGCCACATCTTTTCCTTTCACGCGTGTCATAAGCACACAGATCGCAAAGACACGCGTGCGGACATATAACCGACAGGAATAATGCATTCAGAACTTGTGTAAGCACGCCCATGTTACCAGCGCAAGCTGTCCGAGTCCAGGACTTGGAAATAAAACGTTATATTGCTAAACAGTACATATGCTAAACGGTGTTACCGACATAGCCTATATTTACTTGTAGGGATTTCTACCACAAGTCACAAGTAATAATAAACATCATAATCTTTCCGACATTACGACATAAATAGGCACTAAAATGGCGAATCACATACCGAAGAAATATTTAAGTTGATTTAACTCACAACCGCAATATACATAGAACAGAAATATTAACAGTTAAATTAGAGATTACATGGCTCTTTAAAATTACAATGGCGTAAGTGCAAAAATCGTAAACGTAATATTTGTATGTACGAAAACACTTGACGTTTTTTTTACATCTACAGACATTGAACGTGAAAGACACGTGTCGTGGCGGACAAAATAATATTTTACTATACCTATAAAGTAGAAACGTGCCGTGTCAATAATGTTGTCTAGAAAAATATGACTGTCCGCCCACGGTAAGTGCATTGTCAGTGGACTTAAAATAAAATTTAAAAGTGCCAAAATATCCAATGCAACGATGTTTCTCATGAAATTACTTTTCAATCTACTATGTATTGAGAGAGAATTGAAGGTCAGATTCAAGTGGATTTTTCCTTATGGATGGTATTCGCACTTATGTCATTGTATTTCTAATGATGCGAACGTTAATAGGATATTAACAGTATAATCTTGTAACATCTTTCTAAGCTATACCTAATCAAGTTTTAAATATACATAGTTATACTATTCTAATTTAATCTTCAGACTATATGAGGCTTTGTTATATAGTTGGACATTGGGGACACCCAAGGAGATTCAAGTTTAGAGTTAAATTTATTTGGCGTTATGTACCAACTGGAAAACTGAACATGCTCAAGTGATAAATTAAAATTAAGGTTAGTTGAGATAATATCACCTTTGGGGTAAAGCCATGATTCAAGCTGCAGTCTAATTTTACCAATTTTTTTAATTGGCATAATAACTTTTCACCATGTGTAAAAAAAAAACCAGCCAAGTATGAGTCGGACTCGCTCAAGAAATGTTCCGTACATTATCTATAAAAAACAGCAAAAAAAAAAGAAAATTGTTATATGGGAGCCCCCCTTAAATATTTATTTTATTCTGTTTTTCGTATTTGTTGTTTAAAATTTATTTGTGGTTTTAAATTTCAAGTGTCTAGCTATCAAGGTTCATGAGATACAGCCTGGTCACAAACAGACGGTTAGTGGAGTCTAAGTAACAGGGACCCGTTTTTACCCTTTAGGTACAAAACCCTAAAATAATCCTATTATTTGATACAGCAGCGTTGTAATTATCTCAACTAACCTTTATTTGTTCAGAAAATTACTACAAAAAACTAGACATTTTATTCTTATAATCTATTTTGAAATATCTGTAATAAGCCGTATTTAAAGCATTCGAATTCCATTGTATGCATGTTGCAATAATGCAAAATAAAATATACATTTACAAACTTGGTTAAATATAGTATCTTAACAATAAGAGAATAACTAATAGTAGATTAAAATAAAGATATAGAGATTATTAAAGTGGCTCACGGTGTATAAGGGGGAGGTGGTGGAAGGATGGACAGATCATCAAATGGAAAGTATTGCTGAGTACCTAACACTGGGGGAGCGAAAGTAGGATGGGCAGTTGGAACATAATTAGCACTTGGGGTATAAGGGGGTAAAGTAGGCACGGCTGGTGTGGGTCCAACACTGTGGGCTTCATAGCCATCCCAATCTTCCATTAGATTTCGTCTCTGTATATCCTCATCGTTTGACAACGGAGCACCCCATAAATTGGCGGCTGAAGCGAGTAACGCTAAAGCACCTGAAAAACAACAAAAAGCAATTATATATAATAGAAAAAAAACACTTATGCTTTAGCCATTCATCAATGATTGACTGATTTTTTTAAAGAACATAGTTCCTATATAGTAGGGATTGCAATAGTTATTGGATTAGGCTGTATGTGTTCGCGCCAATTTCTCAAGACGTCTCCAACGAATATAATACCTATACGAAAAGAGGTACGCTATTCTAAAACCTACCTAGTGGTGTAGTGTGTGGTGGTAGTGTGGTATAGTAGTCTATACCCCACTACTTCTAAACCTACTACTACTATAATTATTAAATATTTCGTATGTTTATGCAGTTTCAAGTCAGAATTGTTTCAAATACAATGTCATTTTGTATGTCTATATTGTAATTCAATGATACTGTTGATAAGTAATGGATTGTATTACCTATTTCAACCAATCACACATACTGTTAAAATTCATTAAGTACATTAATACAGTTATTCTTATTTCAAATATGTTGCAATAACAGACCTAATTATTGGATAAATACACTCATTGAGTAAAAATGATGATTTCTATTACACATGATACTGTAATTTTCTTATCACATGCTAAACAATGATGAAAGCAACTGGCTGCAAATATTTGCTGGAAATTTTACTAGCTATAATGCGATTATACAATTTTATACAGCTGAACGAATTTCTCCGAATTTTATAATTAACCCTGGTGTAATATAAATATAGATAATAACTAATTTTAATAGCAATACCAAGTGGTTAGGAATTTGGCTTCACAATTTTGGTGTCCGAGGTTCAAATTACAGACAGACCATCATATTTCTCAAAGCTATTTGAGCATTGGAAATTGATATCTAAATATTTTTTAATGATCCAAGGACATATATAGAAAAAAACCCAATATCTTAAAAATAAAGTTCTCAAAGGTATCAAATCCATAAAAATGTACTTGGCTAGTGTGGTGAAATATGGATTAATACCCTCTCAAATATCTCAAACCCCATCAAAACCTATGCCCAGCAGTAGATCAGCAAAGGATTGAAGATCACATTTTACTCTCATGCAAATAAAGCATATTTTTTTAATATTAATTGATCTTGCTTCTTAGATACAAACCTGCTCCTGTTATTGTGTAAAATCCATATTCATAATCAACTTGTATTGTATTAGGATCGCTATTGTTTGCATTTCCCAACACAACAGTTGTGTAGTAGCACACTCCAACAATAGCAATGACCCAGAAAACACACATTATACTTGGAACTGCATTTCTTCTGAGCATTTTTATTGCTTTGCTATTGAGGCTGGTTATATTTATTATCACTCCAATACAAGAACAAAGAAGTACCATAAAACATAATAATATGAGGACTCTCATGAGAGTAATAATTTCGGCGGTTGTACATGGCGGCAAACCTGAAAATTTAAAAAATATAAATGTGTCATTATATACTCTTGTTTCTAGTGATAAGTTAATATTTATTCTTCATAAAGGTGAGTTATCCTTAACAAAGTTACATAAAGAATTTCCTAATACTGAAGGTATCTCGTAAGTGCATATTACAATTATCTGGTTTATATGATTAACATTACTAAGTACATTTGGTTAACTCTCATCCCTATATTTATAATGGACTACATTTTATCTGATGTGAACTGTATAAAAACATGTTTTCAAACTTATTACAATTAACCTATTTAAGAAAGTGGATTATCTAATTTGCTAATTCTACATTAACACAATAATTAAATTAAAAACATTAAAAATAATGCTGTAAATTTTTACTGAATACCTTGGTGGTCAGTAAACATTTACAGCAATATTATTGGCATTAAAACCAGAACAATTCTAAGTGTAATGGGTAGCAACATTTGTATAATGCAGCCTTAGCAGTACATCTATAAAATTTGCATATTGCCTCACTACCACTATTTTAGCACTTTGGTTCTACTGCTAATTACTAAATTCATACTCATTAAAGGAACTGTTAACTTATTAAAAAAATATGATTGTTGGTAATTTGAGATTGGATATCATAACTTTATCAAAACTCATATGGCACATGTTGAATCTGTTTTATGTCACACGTAATGTTAATTTAAAATGCTAGTATGATTCTTAATTACTAGCAATATAATATGTATTTTTTTAGATCTTTCAAACACAACACTGACTTTCTCTTTTCTCATATTAAATGCGTACGCAAGCATTGTAAGTTTATCTCACAATTTTATTTATAATGTAGAGTAAGAAGATTACAGCCTCTTCTTACTCTACATTTTAAATAATGTAGAGCATGTTTTTTTAAATTAATAACATGTTATTACAGAATAAAAGGAAAAAAATCCATTTTGTAGGTAGTTATGTAGCTAGACACAATTTTATTGTCAGTTCATGCAAATTACCATTAAAATTAACTTTAAATTGAGAGGGGAATACTTTTATCTGATATTTACATTATTGATATAGTGTAAATATTTTTTTGAAGTGAATACTTTTGTGAACATTTTGTCTTATTTTCAATTAAATAGGGAATATAAACTAACTCATTCTCTCTCATCCCATATTGTCCCACGGCTGAGCTGGGTCTTCACTCAGATTGAGAGAATTTTTTGGCCATAGTTCACCGCACTGGCCAAGTGCAAATTGGTGGACTTCACACACCTTTGTTTTCCTTCACCGTAAAGCAGTGATTGCACATAATTTTTAGAAAAATCAGAGGTGCATGCCTCGTATTCAAAACTCGGACCCTCGATCGAGAGGCTGAGTTTCAACCATTAGGCTCTACCTCCATACTGCTCCAAAATCTAACTCATTAAATTTGTATTATTGTAATTCTCCACTGAAATACCTGAAGTTAATAGATTCTCACCATGCTATAGGTTTCCAATTAGAACATTTGCATTACCATTAATTATATTTTACACCGTTAGCTACTTCCCATAATAGTTAATGTACAATAAGTGATTCAGACTTAATTAGTGTCGAGGCCATTGAAAATCATCAAAACAAATACACTGGGAATTTTAAGCTGTTATTGAGAAAACACAAAAATCATTATTCAATTAAAAAGTAAAATAAAGGCAATTTTTGTTTTTTCAAAATAATTTGTGTTTTTAACTTTAAAGACAATTACAATACATTTACATTCTAATACATTTACAGACAAACTGATTGAGTGTGTATATATACAGTAGAATTCATTTATTATTATGACTCCGCCTATATTGACCAACCACTTATTATGACGTAATTATGTAATGAAGTTTGGTTGTCATATAAAATACTTTGAAAAAAGTTGATATAATG
>DWPF01000440.1:0-11275 GCA_018251575.1 Cecropterus bathyllus | reverse complement strand
ATAATATATATTTCAATTGTTAATTAATTGTCAAAGTGTAGCGTATCTTGCCAAACAAGTCTCATGTTTAGTCAAATCGATGGCCCCAACGAATAAACGTGCAAGAGCTCTTACCGTATTTTTTTTTTTTCGCAAATTTCGTTTATTTGGCTTATGATACACTTATTTAATTTTTTATGAAAATATTAGACCTAAAATAAGGCTTTTATAGCACAATATTCATTTATTGTACGGAAATAAAGTATTTTTGTATCACATGAATAACAAAACATACGCTTATTGTATATTAATTATTTCTTTGAGTACATCAGAATAAACGTGTTAAATCAATCTGATTCTCGAGTCTATCCTATCCTTAGGGTAATAAGCTCTTACATGCCTTTTCGTGTAAAAATGGAAGAAACTTTTTTTTGTAATGCTTTAATGCAGACGGCAAACCTTTGTATATAAAAATGACAGCTATTCCAATATCTTTTACTAATCTCTTTTGTTTTTTCCTATTTTGTAAAGGTTTAAGCAATAATATTCTTCGCTTATGAATTTTAAATGATTGGTAGTAATCGTTTATTAAACGAATACTTTTCCAGTAGTATCTATTGCAATCGCTCGTTAGTATAGACAAGGGGTGAAGCGGGGGCGGGTATGTGCGCCTGTGTGCGATGCGCGTGACATCGGACACCGGAACCCGGAAGGTCAGTCCGTATGCGAATGTACAGGAGTGATTACGTAAATTTTGTTTACTGGAAACACGCCTCATTGTTGACATTTAATTTTTACAAGTGACTTTTTGTTGTTTGTTGTATAATTATGAATAGACACAAAAGTGCTTCAAGTCGTTGCAGAAAGATATTAGAATTAGCGAACTATCGGAGATACGAAGGTAAGTGACCCCCTTGTCACTTTAATCAATGGAAAAATGATTTTATTATTCCTTCGCACTTGGCTTTTTGACAGGTGGTTTTGACATTTATATCGACTCGACACTGACTTAATTCCGACAGACTAACTTTTTTCGTTCATGTAATAAGAACGAAAATCAACTGACGCAGGTGCCGAGCGCGGGTTACTAGTTTTATATACCTAATAAGTAAAGATTATTGTATTTACAGACTCAGCTGATGTTGTATTATTAACTACCAAGTTCAATATTTAAGTTCTTCTCTGTAAAACGATAAAATAGGGTTGTTACAAGTTATTTTTTTTTAATTTTAATTTTCAGACAATAGTAATGAACGTGGCAGCAATATTGAATTTTATATTATTGTGGTGATGAGTAAACTTTGTAGAAATACGTACCTCAGTAGTTATTTAAAACATAGCAATGTAGTAATTTGAGTAATTTGTTTCAGAACCTTTCACATATCTTTCGCGAAGTTCTTTCCCTATTGATGGCATATCAGACCTCAATGAACCCAACTCAGAAACTGATGATTTTACTTCACCGGCCCCATTAATCGCAAGTGTATCGCCACACGATAATAATATATCACCCCCAAATGTACCAGCAAATGAAATTTTGGATATTTCACATAATGTTACGGAACAACTACTACCTGAGAGGGTGCCTTCGCCATTGTTTCATATCAATAATAATGATAATTTACAGACTACTGATAATTCAATGATAATGACTCCATCAACCCAGCAAAAAATAAATTTTATAGCCACGCCGACTGTTTTATACATAAATAAGGATTACGATTTAAGAAGTATTTTTGATTTAGAGGATGTTTTACAGAGTATTGAAACACAAAATATATCACAAGATGTTGCAACTACAGAATCGGAGGAAAGGCCCGTCACCCCTATTGAATCACTTACAAGAAAGAGAAAAATAGACCCTAATTCGTGGAAAGATAAGAAAAACAAAACTCTTAAAAATTCTGGTAAAAGTTACGTAAGTGTTAGAACTAATAAACAAAACAAAGAAAAATCTATTGGGCCACCATGCAACTGCAAATTGAAATGTTATGATAAGATAACTGAAAGTAAGAGGAATACAATTTTCAAGAATTTTTGGGCTATTGGGGACCATGAAAGACAGTGGGACTTCATTAACCGCCATGTAAAAAAAGATAACGTCAAAAAAATTACAGTTGAACGTAAAAATAATCGTATCAAAACATTAACATACCAACTTCTCGATGATGCTAATTCTATGATTAAAGTTTGTAAAATCATGTTTTTAAATACATTGTCCATCACACAGCAAGTAGTATACACAGCTATTGATAAATTAGGAGATGACAATTATTTGAAAGACTACAGAGGAATTCATAAGAATAGGCCGAGAAGAATGTCAGAGGACACTGAGAAAAGTATAATCGAACATATAAATCTATTTGAAAGAGTTGAATCACATTATACTCGTAAAGATAGCCAAAAACAATATCTGTGTGAAACTTTGAATATTTCTAAAATGCACCGACTATATTTGGAATGGATAGCTACAAACAACCAGTATTATGAAACATGCAAAGCAACTAAACGCCAATACGAAATAATCTTTAATACGAAATTTAATCTTTCCTTCCACAAACCTAAAAAAGATTTATGTGAAACATGTTCAATTTACCAAATTTCTGACGATGTTAGAAAAGGACAATTAAAAGCAGATTATGAAAAACATTTGAAAGAAAAGCAATTGGTAAGGCAATTAAAACAACACGAAAAAGAAAATTTTTGTTCAGATGACAGTGTTGTAGCATGCTTTGATCTGGAAAAAGTCTTGAATATCCCTCAGAGTGAAGTAGGCATATTTCATTATAAACGGAAGTACCCTGTGTACAATTTCACGATCTATAATTTACTAGAGAAGAAAGGTTACTGCTACGTGTGGCATTGTCAAATAGCGAAAAGGGGTGCGATAGAAATAGCAAGTTGTCTTTGGTCGTTTATCCAGGTACACGTTGAATTAGGGATAAAAAATGTATCCTTTTATTCTGATTCATGTGCAGGGCAAAATCGTAATCGTTTTGTATTCGCCATGTTTTCTTTAGCGGCGAAAAAATTTAACATCAATATAACTCATAGGTTTTTAGAGAAAGGTCATAGCCAATCGGAGGGTGATTCTATGCATGCTGCTATTGAGCGTTTTAAGAAAAATCATACTACTTACACACCTGATCAAATGTATACCTTCATAGAGAATGCTAAAGTTACCGGAGACAAGTATCAAGTAAAACAAATGATGCAAGCTGACTTTATAGATTTTAAAGCGATAATTAAAGGGAAGAATTGGTTTTAACGATTCAAGGGGCGATAAAATTTAATGAAGCAAAATAAAAGAAATAATTTTTGCTTCTGATGATCCTGACACAATTCACTTCAGATACAGTTTCGAAGGCGACGAGGAGAACCTTTAGAAGAAGCTGAGAAACTGAAACTCGCATACACTGGCATGCTACCCATACCTCTTCCTTTATACAAGGATTTAATAAGTCTGTGCGACTCAGGAGCCATACCAAACCATTACCAGTCTTTCTACCGAAATTTGGTGCAATCAGAATCCACCTCGGTTACCAACGATAGTGGCGAAGAAAATTAGTACTACGAGTACCTACATATTTGTTATTGTTTCTGTTGATTCTCTTTTTTTAATTAATACCCAATACGTACCTACCTAATTGATCGAATTTGCATAAATAAATAATTATTTTTCTTATAAACAATCTTTTTTTTATCGATACATTAACAAAAAATATTAGGTAATCCGTCCTCGGACGAACAAATGTCTCTGTAAACAAATTGTAAGAAGCAATTATTGAGTACTCCGCGTACTCGCTCGTCCACCCTGGTAATACTCGTCATAAGTTACAGAAAGAACCTACATTCACTTTAGTAACCTTCAGTTTCAAAGACCGGACAAATCCTATCTTTTTTTTTGCTAGATAATCTGTCTCAGTTGATAAGCATCGTCTTTTCGACTTTGAAATTGGGTAATGATGCAAAATGCGTCCTTTCGACCACACCAGTGTGGACCGGACAACATGTCAACAACATGTCTTCACAAAATGGACCGGACAAGCGCGACCTTTCGACCATGGCGGCACCACGGACCGGACAACACCGTCCCTTCGACCATTACACACAAACTGAACCGAACAAATGCGTCCCTTCGACCACATGCGCAAGTGTGGACCGGACAACATCGCCCTTTCGATCATTCACTATATAGCACCGATGCGTCCCTTCGACTCACTGAACAAGCAAGACCGGACAACATGATCAATTGAAACTAACATCATTTACAATCCGCGGTGTTAAATTGAATCTAATGATTTACCTCTTTTTTTTAAAATCGATGAACGTCCACTTCCACGTCAAAGGTCAGATTCGAACCTTCATCGGAGTCTGCGCTTAGGGTTTCTGAATGAACCGAGGCTGCGCTACACGATGCGTTTAGAGTAGCGGAATCTGCAGTTAAAGTATCAACACTACAAGCAGGTAATGTATCAGAGTTATCTTGGTCGTACTCCAACTGCCCATCTGGCGCCGTCTCGGCCTCCTCTGCGTTCAATATGCTCGTAGCCAATTCAACGAGGCCCTCATGGCCTTTCGGAACTAACCGTAGGTTTTCATGAGCATATTTTAACGTTCGGCTTGAACTGTCAACACTCTTTAACTCGTACCTATCATTCTCGAGAACATTAGTAATTACAAATGGTCCTCTAAATTTTCGGTCTAATTTAGTTTGGTTACGTTCGGAGCTTCTAACGAACACGAAATCACCTTTTGAGAATGGCCTGACTCGGGCTCGACCGCGGTTGAAACGTATGGTGTCAGCCTTAGCTGCTTGTTCGATGTTCTTAGAAGCATCCGCGCGTATAGATTCGAGTTCCAACCGGTCATTCTGGTTGTCGCTCAGTGCTAATTTAGCTAACCCTAACGAATCCGCCCTGATTCCAAACATTAATTCAGTTGGTGTGTACTTTGTCACAGTAGATCTAGTACTATTTAATGCCAGCTGAACGTTACCCAATTCATCGCGCCAAGTTTTATGTGGATCATTTTCGATGATAGTGAGCAAACTTTTAAGAGTTCGCATCACACGCTCTACCTGGCCGTTGGCCCTGCTAGAGCCTGTGGCGATGAAATGCAGATCAATGTGATGGTCCGCACAAAATGCTTTGAACTCATTACTAGTATAGCAACGGCCCTGATCTGCAATAACCCGTTTTGGAGCCCCGAATAAGCAAACGGCTTTTTTAAGCGCAGTAATGGCCGTAACAGCATCAAGAGATGTGGTATGCTCTAATAAAACGTATTTTGTAAACGAATCAACGATTACTGAACAATATTCTTTTTGGTCACTTTTTCCGCTCAGCTTGCCAGTGAAATCAATATGCAATGTGTGCCAGGGCTTTGAAACTTTAGGTATGGAGTGAAGTCGAACTGGCTGAGCGCCTGAAGGACCTTTAGAAGACTTGCACACAATGCATGAGTCGATAAACCGTCGGACACATTTAGACATTTCGGGAAACCAGTACTTCTCATAAATTTTATCAAGCGTTTTATCTGGACCTAGGTGTTGAATTTCTGTATGAATGTGGTTTATGAGAGTCCAGATCAAAGACCTCGGCACTATCGGAAGCCATGAAATAACTTTATTGCGACAGATTTTTCGGTAGAGGATCCCGTTCCTAACATCGTAAGTATCAGCAATGGTTTGGGGTAAGTCGCCATTAGAAAGTTTGGACAAGAGGTCCTGAATTTCCCCGTCACGCTTTTGCTCAACAGACAACCAACCCTGGTGTAATTCTACAAATTTTACAGATTTGGTTATGGTAGTTTTAGAGTTTGCATAGGAAGGACGCGTGTTAAATACCGCTGCTGAAACTGCATTTTCGGGAAGTGGGTTTCGCGACAAATAATCAGCGTGTTCCATGCTACGGCCTTCACGATAAACAATATCGAAGTCGTAGGCCTGTAGTATGGCCCACCAACGATGGACTCGCGGCGATAGATCAACTTTAGATTTCGAAGCTTTTAATGAGTTACAGTCTGTAAGTACTGTAAATTTTCGACCATATAAGTAATGGCGGAAATGTTCAACCGCTCTTACGACCGCCAGAGTCTCAAGTTCGTACGAATGGTAGCGAGACTCGACCTCCGTCGTACGGCGGCTGAAGTAAGCAACAACATGTGGCATGTTATTCTTTTTCTGAATCACAATCGCACCGTATCCCTCACTACTCGCATCACAATGTAGCTCTACCGGCAACACAGGGTCAAAAATAGTCAAAACTGGCTCCGATGTAAGTATTCGTATGATAGTTTGTCTGATCTCCTCATGTTTGTCTGTCCATTTTATGCTTCCCTTCAGTTTAGTAAGAGGATACAATGGACCAACTATTCGGGTAAAATTGGGAATAAACTTCCTGAAATATGATGCCAGACCTAGAAATTGACGAACGTGCGTGGCAGTTTTTGGAGAGGGAGCTTGAGCTAGCGCCTGTATTTTCAAAGAATTCGGTCTGACTTCGCCGGATTGAATGGCATAACCTAAGTAGATAATCTTGCATTTCATGAATTTACATTTCTGTAAATTTAATGAGAATCCGGCTTGTGACAATGCTTCTAAAACTAGATCAAGGCGCCTAAGACCCTCCACTATATTGGTAGAATAACAAAGTACGTCGTCCATGTAAACTAGTGGCTTATCCTTCAGGTTTTTGAGGGCATTATTTATACACCTTTGATACACTGACGGTGCATTACGTAACCCGAACGGCATGGCGAGATATTCGTACTGCCCCTCAGGCGTTACAAAGGCCGTCCTCTCTATAGATTTAGGGTGGATCAAAATCTGATGAAATCCAGCTGCCATGTCTAATGAAGAAAAGTAGTGTGCTCCCGTGAGCAGATCTATCTGGTCGTCGATGAGTGGTAATGGATAATGTTCAGGTTGAGTGTTCGAATTTAATTCCCTATAGTCAACACACATCCTATCTGTGTTGTCTTTCTTTTTTACCAAAAGAATAGGACTTGCAAACGGCGAGGAACTCTCGCGAATAATTCCCGCATCAAGCAGCTCCTGAATTTTGTCCCTTACCACTTGCTTCTCGGAGGGAGCTAATCTATAGGGGTTCCGTTGAACAACTTTATGGGGGTCGATAAGATTTATTTCCATTTGTCCAGTATTGACACGCCTAGTGGGCGTACCATCAATAAAATAATCAGAATACTTTTCCAGAATGGAAAGCAAGGTTTCCTTATCCTTACCCTCCAAATCAGTGTCAATACAGGTAAAATCTATTTTAGGTTTATGTTCGCACACATTAGTTTTCTCATTTGTGACTATCAGGAGATTACCGTCATTAATTTCTACTCGAACGTTGTTTTTAAAAATATCCCTACCTACTATTATGGGCTCAGAGATACAGTCATCAGGGACGACATGGAACAAAAGAGTAAGAGAAAGATCTCCGATTATCACCGTACTAGATATTTGTTTCGCGCATTCTACCTCAGTGCCCCCTATACCACTCAAATATATCAAGTTCTTATGTTGAACCCCCTTGAAATGCGACGCAATACCCTCTTTTAGCAACGAGCATGATGAACCACTATCGAAAAGAAAAGATACTTTCTCACCAGATGAAGCAGTAAGAGTGCCTCTCGATGCTCTGTGCTCACATGTGTTAACCTCTTTCACCACTCCTCCACCGCTCCTTTTCTCCGGACATACACTTGACACATGACCAGCTTTTCCACAAGTGTAGCAGGTGACAGGTGCGAGTTTGTCATCACGATTCGAACTGGAATCATCCTCATATTTCACGCGTCCAGTTCTTTCCCGAGGCTTTTTACAATCGGCCTGTCTATGACCGTGAACTCCACATCGATGACAACTCCCATTAAACTTGCTATCATTTAAACGAGGTCTCTTTAGGTCAGTTGAATGATAATCATTGGATTCAGTGCGCCGTTTCAAAGATATACCTCCAAGTACTCGGAATAGCTGAGCCCGAGTGGTAATAACAGAAGAATTAAGTTCACGTCGAATTATGTAGTCCTTCATACTCAATACCGAAATAATAAATCCAGTAATAACCTCCTCTGACATGTCAACTTTCGGTATTCTTTCTATTAGGCTCCATAAACGCAGAGCCGCCTCACTCGCCGTCTCTTTAGCTCCTATTTGGAAACGCATTATGTCGTCGAAATAGTCTTGCATTAATTTTGGCTTCGAAAACCTTGCTAAAATTGTTTGTTTTACAGTGTCCCACGTTAAATCTTCTAAGTGTACCTTTGTTAGACAGGCAGAAGCTCTCCCCTTCAAAGCACTGGTTAACGCCACCAATAATTCCACTCCACTTAGTTTCTTACTGTCGACAATCATCCCAGTAACACGGCACCAGCCTTCGATGTCGGCATCTGTGTCGTCAGGGTCGAATGGGATCAATTTCACCACATTTGCGATAGCCGGAGTTTGAGGCGTTGCCATAAGACGAGTCAGTAACGCTTCCATCGCGCTCAACATTCCACTGCTGCTTCTGGGCTCGTAAGGTGGCCGGGATTGTCCTTCGGATCCCACTTCTGATAAAGGCGTTTCATTCTCTCTATCAGAATGGTCCATCCTAAGTAGGTTATTCGGGCGTGGTATCGAAGAAATAAAACCGTAAATATACTCGCGTTACACTTTAATTATAATCGTACAACTAATTAACACAAAACTTTATAACAATCATTAAATGGAATTTAAACGAAGGACGTAAGCGATCCGTCTTTATCGCCCGTTACGCGCTGACATTCGAATTCCTCATCTCCGAATGCCAAAATGGCGTCCGGTCATAAATGACGTTTCGCTAGAGTGGCCAGTGTCATTTAGTTCCACTCTCGTCCGCTGGTAATACTTTTTCGGCATATTAACTAGATCGCGCCACAGACGCGCCGTCATATAAATAATAAATGACGCAGGCCGCACCGTCTGATGACTATTAACGCTTTTGTTAACATTTGAGCATTTTCCATACAAAGGTACTCGTCATTACAGTGGAAAGGCACCTGAAAGCATCGTGTCCATTTAAATAGTAATGGGCGAATGTTTTTATTTAAAGCCTTTTAACTGCCCTGCAATTTGTTCGTCATTTACGACCAAATAAATTCAACAGTTATTTTTTGTAACAGTAAATATGTGGGTTACTTTAATGACAAATAAGGTTTACTCATTGGTTTACTGAACGGTTAAAGTTGGTAAAGTCCTCCAATTTTTTTGCTTCAACACCACCGCATATTTCTCTTCATAATAACAGTATTAAATGCTAAACTAAAAATCTTTGCCTTATTGTCTTACTCTAGAAATTTTGAACGTTCCTTTGTTCTCATTCCTAGGATGATTACAGATGTCCTTGGCCGGCAGTGATAACTTACTATCAGGTGGACTGAATGATATGTGAATGCTCGTGTAGCAATATTTCTTTTGACGGCTAATGTTTGTAGAAGTCATCGAGGTTTCACTTTTTGTCGGCAATATGCCGCCTTTTTATCGGTAATATACCTTTATGTTCTCTGCCTTATCATAGCAGTGTTAAACGCAGATAAGTTCTGATTCTAACACTATAGTTCGACCGAGGTGGTATCCCCGCCACACCTATTTCTAACGAGAAGCAGTTCTAGCGTCTCGGTGGAAGGGTGTGGTTGTCGGCTCGCTTATATATGAGGCTACCATCTTCGGGAGTAGCAACGCATCTGTGATCGACTCTAGATAGAACCTGTGTTCTGTATGAAGCTGATTACAGATGTGCATGGGCGGCAGTGACCACTTATCTTTAGGTGGACTGCATGCTCGTTTGCTACTTCAATCTGAAAAGAAATCATAGTTGGATTCAGATTTCTATGGGCGGTAATTTACCATCAGATGGATTGCGGGCTCGCTGGCTACTTTAATCTTTAATAAAATAGATGTTTGCTTCGATTCTGCATGTTCTACTCCCATGTGTGTCCAGTGTACAAAATAATCCTTACCGATATATGTGTGAAAAAAATATCAATACTTTTTCTATGTTCTAGTCTACCACACCGTTCACAAAGGTCAAAAGGCAAATTGTGCGAATATCCAGTCTATATTTCGCGTTTCGGTCACGCGTTACAAAAGAAATTATTCACACGGCAGTTGAAAAGGTTTTTCCGGAGATTTTCACAGATTTTGCGCACCTTTCAATGAGTCGGAAAGGCTTAAAGCGATACGTGTTCGCGCTCATATTCAATAAGGTTTTCGATTGAGGTAATTCAATTCTATCGTTTAATTTACCTTGACGTCAGCTTGACGAATCAGTCAATAAACAGATCTCACGTGTGATGGGTTCCGGGTTCAATCCCAATGGCCGGAGATTACTTAAAAATTTTGTTCTGGGCCTGGGTGTTTATATATTTGTCTTTGTGAGTGTTCTTGGCACCCATGATGCAGAAAAATATATCTTAGTGTGAGTATTTTAATAAAGAAAGCATTTTTTTTTTTTATTACATTAATGTGCACTACTCAGGTAAAAGCAGTGACAGCAACGAACCCAGACGACCCTGGATTGTTTAAAATTGTATATCTGGCTATAATGATCAGGAATACATTGTAAGTATTTAAAAAAATTGGGATTTACTGAGTGGGAATTACCTGAGAGTGTTTAAAACCTTCTCAAGGGTTTGATAAAGCTACCAATCATACTTGCATAGCGTGGTATACTTTGGCCGAAGCCTCTAAGACTAAAACGAGACCCTTGTCCAGCAACAGCACGGTAATAAGTAGACGACGACTTAGAAGTAACTCCAGTATGGAATCCCAGATAAGCACCAATTTTTTTACAGATTGTGTCTTAGCTATATATTTAACGGTGGTAAAAATATTTTTGCCTCATTACAGCAGTGTCGTACACTAATGTGTTCCGGTCTGGTGTAAGGGAGACATACTTATCAAATGCGGTTCAACTTAGTCCCCAGGGGTAGCAACGCATCTGTGGCCACCCTCAGATAACCATGGGCA
Organism: Cecropterus bathyllus; assembly: GCA_018251575.1. Lineage (NCBI taxonomy): Eukaryota > Metazoa > Arthropoda > Insecta > Lepidoptera > Hesperiidae > Cecropterus > Cecropterus bathyllus. Next base: position 297 of record DWPF01000440.1, on the reverse strand, counting down.
ACAGGAGCCACTTACCGTCAGGTGGACAGCATGCTCGATTGCTACGTCAATATAATTTAAAAATAATAGTAATGACTGCAACGTGGAGGGCACTTTTGTGCTTTCGAAAGAAAATTATGATAATAAAATAAACATACATTCCATAATATCTCATTTTAATATTTTCCTTACTTAATAATTTTCTTTTTCCATATCTACAAACGTACTATTTCTCGGAAGAAATCTTTCTTACAAAGACAAAGAAGATCACTTCAAAGGAGTAGCCCTAAGATATTTGTAATGATTAAAGTAACAAAA
>DWPF01000438.1:0-11312 GCA_018251575.1 Cecropterus bathyllus | reverse complement strand
ATAAACATTACAAAAAAGTCCAAGGTAAGTGCTAGAATAATTATAGGCAACGACATCATGAAAAAAGACAAATTACATAAAACTCAAATTAAATTAATATAAAATTAAAATGAAATAAATTACAATATATATAATATTATATCTAACGATGCAAAATAGTAATAAAAGAGTAAAGACTACCTAAAAGATGACTCCTACATCAGTTCACATAAATTGCTGTAAAATATATATATTATATTTTTTTAGTCCGTTTTTAAAATGTGGCATATTTATAAAAGAATCTTGAAAAATTTTGACGACATTTTTTTGGCAAATGTTGATGCAAGTTGTGGCCTAATTTTATTCCAAACTTTGTACCTAAATATTATTGGAACAGGTAGAAAGGTCCGCAAGCACAGGTTAGCAGGCAGTTGCTGGCCGGAATCTCGTGAATAAAGCTGGAATGTTACGTGATTTGACGTCTGAATTGATTCCCCGGTGAGTGGTCGGAGTGCGGCCGAGCAGCTTGCGGGAACTGATTTGCGCTCAATACGTGCTCTTCTCGATTTGGCATTCATTCCATTCAGCGGCGTTTAACCGTTTGAGTGATCAAAGCTAAATGTACCCTGTGTTTTACGAAGTTACTAGCGGAAAGGTATGGGTTATGGCAAAAAAAAAATACATGTTATGGTGTAAATACATCATGGCAAGGTACAGGTCCAGGTAATGTCAACATGAATGATATACTCATATAAATATACCAAACTAAACGAATGTGGTAATGCAGAGAATATTATAAATGTAGTTCCACTTATTCCCACACATGGATCCCCTTAAAACTGAACAATCCCAAAGAACAATCCCAACCTGACTGGTGACTCAGAAGGTATCACCGCTATATCTATTTCTAAATTATTACTTATGAACGCATCTGTGATTTACTTCAGATAGAACGCGGGTAAAACCGAGGGGCTCGTCTAACTTACTGGTATTAAGCTACTTTTGCTTATAGATTGATTACGGAATATATTCATTTGATTGGGGTGATTTGTATATTTGAAGAGTGCGATTTGATTTCATCACACTTTCACTCAATTAAGAATTAGATAGAATTTGCTAAGCTGATTGAGAAAATTTGATCTTCTGATTCATTTGAGCTTTTGAGTGGATTTGTAGGACACCTTATGTGGGTTTCCGCAACAACAGTGCAAAATCCTCTTATTAGGTATAAAGGTGTAACGGAGATGCTTCTGGAGTCGGATCACAAAGAGTTCAAATTGACTAAAAGCAAAAGAAGTCGAGAGCAAAAGCTAATATTTTATATTTCTTGTAATGTATATGTACCGTCAACTCATTATTGTCCCACGGATCTTCTCTCAGATTGAAAGAGTTTCAGGCCATAGTTCAACGCGCTGGCCAATTGCGAATTGGTAGACTTCACACACCTTTAAAATCTTTTTAAAGAACTCTCAGGTGTGTATGTTTCCTCACAATGTTTTACTTTACTGTAAAGGAATGATAACTAACTTCTAATACTTAATTTTAGAAAAATCAGTGGTGCGTGGTGGCGTGCCTGGGATTCGAACCTCGGACCCTCGATTGAGAGGCCGAGTTTCATACATTCGGCTATCACTGCTCTATGTAATGTATATATACACTAACTTGAAACGCGTTTTATAATACATAACTTTCATCTGACATCTGGCGACTGGTTTGTCTGAGTTACAACCACGACTCGAACAGACTATTCAAAACTATAGGGATTGTTTCTACATAGGCTATGTTACTTATCTTGTGCTTTTAACTTTTTAATGCATTAAACAATGTTAAAAAAAATGTGCCATTATCAACACCATGCAAAATTTGTACTATGTGTTGGAGACCTATAACATTCTGTTTAAACACGGAAACTTTTTAGAGAAATTAAGATAAAATGTCGAATAGTATGTAGAACATTCTATGGTCGAAATAATTGTGGGCACTTGATATAAGTTTTCAGAAGTTCATATAACCGGACTTAACTGGCGAGTATGCTCTAAAAACCCTTACCATTGTGAGAGTAGACCCATGCCGTGGAGAATAACGGGTTGACACGTTGCCTAAATTAATATTCCTAGCAACAGTACCTAATACAATAATTTCCTCGTGACATCTGGCCGCAACGCCTTGCGTATTTCGACCGCGGCACGAACTTGCCAAAACTATAAGGGTTTGCCCATTACGTGATCTGTTGGTTTGGTAAGAACTTCGCATGTATTTGCTAGCATATAACGCTTTTAAGACTCATAACACCACACTTCTTTAGTACAGGTCGTTTGACGACCCACGTGGTGGAGTGGTCACCATGCCGGTCTGACACGCAGTGGGTCCCGGGTTCGATTCCCGGCCAGACCAGACAAACTGCTTCAGTGGAACTATGAAGAGTTGTAGCTAATTTTAAAATCTACTTTACTTTTTTCTGCCAATTATTAAATTTTGCCATAACGGCAAAGAAATCTTCTCAATTTACATATTTGAAATGAGAAACTTAATGAAACTTTCGTTATAGTAATAGTTTGTTGGTAATAAATAAATAAAATTTGATGAAAATGAATTTCGCGTATTTTAAGTCCAAGAACACTTAGTTATGAACTATTATTGCTATGTAGCATTCAATTTCATAAGTGAAAGTAATTATTACCAATATATTTAAGATAATAATTAATATTATTTTACTTCGAATATAAATATTACTGTCTCTTAATCATCTATTACTTCATTTTTTATTTGGTTTTTACATAAAATGATTTTTTATAGATTTATTTTGTGTATAGTATGAAGGTTATTTTTTTTTTATAAGACACTTTCTACACTCATAGCCCCACACTGGGGTTTTCTCCTGTGTTGTGGGTACCATGGAGACACAAAGACGAATACAAATTTATAACTTAATTTATTATATATTATTATAGTTTACATTTAAAATGAACACCCGCCGCAAATTTTCCAGCCACCCTGGGTTGACTGGTAGATAATGCAATCAGGCATTAAGTTTGCCCTATTGTGACTTTAATTATAAAAGTGCAATAAATAAATGAATGACAGCAGTCGGTACCAAAACATTTCACAAAAACTGTCAATTTTCATATTTTACTCGCTGAAAAAACATATTTTAGTTAAAAATACTGTTATTTATATGTTAATACTGTTATTTATAGAAGTGGCAAAAACATGCAGGCCACCAGATAGTAAGTGGCACATGCCGCTCATGGCAATTCGTAATCAATCCTACTTGATGTCGGTCACAGATGCGTTGCTACCCCTGAGAGCTAAGTTGGAACGCCTCGGATACGTATATCTGTCGTATCACACTCTTCAATCTTGAACGAAGCGCTTAGCACTGTTGTTATCAAGGGAAGTGAGTCAAAAATAGACGTGGGGTGTTACTTAACTGTCCGTCCGTCGGTGGTCCGTCTGTCCGACTGTTCGTCTGACCTTCTGTCTGTCACCAGGCTGTATCTCTTAGTTGAAATTTTCACAAATAAGGACTGTATTTCTTGTTGAGTTGCCGCTATAACAACAGATACTAAAAACAGAATAAAATAAATATTGAAGGGGAGGGGGGGCTCCCATAGAAAAAAGTGATTTGTCTTCGTCATTTTTTAATAGATACTTGTAATAGCCTACCGATAAAATAAACCGTTGAAATACCGATTTTTCATAACTTAAGGACTTGTAGACTAAGTAAAATATAATTTTACTGCTTGTACTATTTTCTATAATCTTGCTTAAGGTATATCGGGTTAGCTCTACCAAGTTTTTACTATCCAACCTTAGTAATTCGTTCCATTAACATTGTGAAACGAAAAATCAAAAACAAATGTCTGATACAATATTATTTCAGGTTGAACTGTGCCCGAGCGCTTTTCCTGCACTACGGACCATGCGCACAGGGGTAACCACTAATGACATTTTTGACAAGCCACCGACGAAATGGGACACGGCACGCAGGGACTATGAACTAAGTAAAACTGTTGACGTATATATTTTATAAAATTGGAAATAAATTTTGCTTTGTAAATGGATTTTACTTACTTAGTTCCTTATATCGAGGCTTTGAATGAATAATAATAACACAAAGAAAAAATTTACATGAGGTCCAGATAAAAATTAACAATGCTTTTAGTTTTTATATTTTTTGTAAATTAAATAAAAATAATAAAAATTAAAAGGCAATTATTAAAGTGTACTTAGAGCACCAAGTATTCAATCAAACTGTATCGCCAACTTATAATTGATGAATTTTGAATTATGCGGTTATTTATGCATAACATGTTATTAAACAACAATATAGTTGAAAACAATTAACGATATAAATCAAACATTGTAGCCACTGTAATAATTAAACGCGAAAATAGTGATTGCCTTATAAATAAACATCAACTCTAATCAAAATAATTGATTACGTTTAATTATTCATATCGATATTTGCAAGTGTGTTTTAGTTGACCCGAAATAACCCTCAACTGTTAATCATTCTATACTATTATCAAGTCTAATTTTGGATTACGCGTTATTTGAATATAGGTGTTATGAATTAAATTAGTGTCTACATAATAATATATCTAAAACTAATCAATGTAATAAACCTGTGTTTCTAATATCACAGCACTGTACATAAAATTAAGAAATGTTTCTTAGATTGCCGAGCTTTATACGAGTAATATACAGTTTGAATTTACGCAGAAGTGATCGGCAAATAAAATATATATCTTATTTAGGGGCGAGATATAAAATAATTCACATTGTTCACGAATATGTCGTTCAATGGTTTTGCGGTTAAGATCGTACAGGCGCTTTGACCCCGCTTTCGGCCACACAGGAGAGGGGCGGCAAGCATCTCGTTTTTCAATCGCCTACCACCGACGGTCCGAGGTGCTCATCCGCGAACATATTTTTTACTCGGAGATCCTTTTATAAACTTTTTGTTTGAAGTTAGAAATAAATTATGTTTCTGATTTCCAAGTCTTTCTTTTACTGAACAAAAGAAAAGTGGCGACCGTGACAGGACTTTATTCGTAAAATCATCATCTTCGGTCATCTCCGAGGTCAGCGGGTCATCAAGTAAAGGCAGCCCAGCATCGTGTCAACCACGCCGGTCAGCAACACGCACCGCAGCGTCAACCGATCAGCTAAGTGGCCCTTTATCCTTAATTCTCACCTCCCAACCTAATCACATTTTTTGGCTATTTTTGGAGTCTAGCCTCCACTCTGTGCCTGGTATCGACTTTGGATACGTAAAATAATTGTTTTTTCCTAATTATTTACGCCCATATTTGTATTTTTATCACCTTTTATTGTGATTTACGCGTCAAATACGCTCAACTGCAGTGTAGATGAGCACGTGGGCACGTGGGCACGTGTTCATAATTATCATATTCCCTAAACTACTAACAATTAAATTGCATTATACAGGACTGTACGGTATTAAGACAGCTGTATTTTATTTTATTTTATTCTTTTCATTAAATAAAAGCCCAAACTATAATAATTTTCAAAATTTTATTCACTTGCAAGAAAACTTCGTAATAAATCCCTCAAGTCTTTTTTACAAACGATACAATATTTCATTTTAAATGTAATCAGTGTTTTAAAATATTTTTATAAAAAAAAACTGTTTTAATTACTAATCATATAATTTACAATTTAATTTGTATCATTACCAGTTTACAGTTATCATACAGCTATTTCGTTAATAAAGGGAACAACTTTATTATAGATAATCTTTGCTAATTTCTAATTGTATTTTTATTACACGTTTCCAGGTGCGCATCATTAGCTGACTTGTTTACGACGTTCCCATTGTTCTCCGCGGCTACCTGCACTCCCGTGCCGGCCGCTCGGCCACCTCGCGTTAATAACAAACCGGTTTCTTATCCGAAGGAGTGGCGTAAGATGCATTATCTTTATTAATCAACTGCAAATAACGTCGTCTTTGCTGTGCTTGCTATCGTTTAACGTTTACTTGTTATTTCGTTCTTGCGGCTGCGCATAGATTGATATAATGGTTGATTCTAAATTAAAGGAATTAATTACTAAACGTAGTTACATTAAAGGCCGGTTAACAAAATTTAGGAATTATTTATCTACATTAGAAAAATTAACCACCTTAAGTGATATCGAAGTTTCAACTTTAAGCCTTCAGCTATCAAAAATAGAAAGCCTAACGAGCACCTTCGACGAGTTGCAAGGCCAAATCGAAATTTTAAATTCAGATAAAATAGATGAAGAGCTAACAGAGCGGGACAACGTAGAGCTAGACTTCGCTTGGCTAATAGCCACAGCCCAAAGCATCCAGTCCAAGCACAACACGTCTAACGTATCAAAATTAACTGAAGCTAACAGTACATCATCGTGTTATCAAACCCAACCGGCCATAGGTTTTCGACCCCCTACTTTACAAATCAATAAGTTCGATGGCAATTACTTTTCGTGGCTTGAGTTTCGCGATCTGTATTGCTCGTTGGTCCACGAAAACCAACATATTCCCACACCTGTTAAATTTTGTTATCTGAATTCGTACGTAGAGGGCGAGGCCGCTAGGGTTATCAGCAACTTAGAGGTAACCGAGTCCAACTATTATAAAGCTTGGGAGCTGTTGTGCGAGCGGTATGACAACAAAAGATTGCTAATTAAGAGCCATTTAAATGCGCTTTTAAATATAGATTTTAAAAATAGTGAAACCGACAAGGGTTTACGGTCCATCATCGACAATGTTAACAAAAACTTGCGTGCTTTGGCTAGTTTGGGTGAGCCCACCTCACAGTGGGACACATTGATTATTCATATAGCAGCTTCAAAATTGTCAAGTAAAACTAGTCTTAAGTGGGAGGAGCATAGGAACACATTCACTGAGTCACCTACTCTTGCACAATTCACTAAATTTCTAAAGGACCGCGCAGATACATTAGAAACTTATAACCACAATCGAACTGGCGATTCGACTAGTAACACCAATAAGTTTCGTGGCAACCCTAAACGATTAAATCAGAGCAACACGTTAGCTGCACAGATCGTGAATGAAAATAACAAGATCTGTGTAGTCTGTAAGGGTCCACACAGGATATTCGATTGTGCAGATTTTAAATCTGCATCTATTCAACAACGGCAGGGGATAGCTACTAAGCTAAAGCTATGCCACAACTGCTTACGCCCAGGCCACAGCGCTTATACTTGCCGCTTGGGTGCTTGTCGCAACTGCAAACGGCGACACAATACTTTGCTCTGCAGCGTCAACAACGCATCTGCCTCTCAGGCTTCGAGCTTCTCACGCACTACTGCTACTTCAGAAACACAGACTAACATGACTGTGCACTTTTCTGCTAATAATATTAACAAATTTACTTTGTTGTCCACAGCTATGGTGGAAGCGGTTAATCCACAAATTAACAAGCGTGTTTTAGTGCGTATTTTACTCGACTCAGGTAGTCAGTCTAGTCTCATGTCTCAGAGTCTTAAGGACAAGCTAGGCTTGCAATCTTTACGTATGGAACCTGTAAACATTATAGGGATCGGGAATTCTAATTCTCACTGTGTAAATGAGTTCTGCTCATTCCAATTAAAATCGTTACATAGTGACTACACCACAGAGTTGACGTGCCCGGTGCTACCCAAACTTACAGGCAATATTCCAAAGTCGTTCCTCAATGCAAGGTTACTTAATATACCTACAGATGTTCAATTGGCCGATCCAACTTTCTTTAAACCGTCACCTATCGATGTGTTAGTCGGTGCTGATCTATTTTTCCATATTGTAGGTACCGAGCGTCAGTCTTTAGGTTCTAACAAACCTTATCTAATTAATACGGAATTCGGATGGATTATATCCGGTTCCGTCAATTTGTCATCTCAAGTTGCTAAATTAAATTCGAAGAATATAAATTGTAATTTTAATTTTTTATCTAATCAAGATAACTTTAATAAGCTTCTGAGCAGATTTTGGGAGCTCGAAGAAGTTCCAAATTCAAGGCTATTAAGTGACGACGAGAAAGCCTGTGAGCAGCATTTTAAAACTCACACCTCTCGAGATTCTTCTGGTCGTTTCTGTGTACGCTTGCCTTTAAAGCATTCTCCTGAATCGTTAGGAAATTCGTACATAATGGCAAAAAATAGATTTCTCAACTTAGAAAAACGATTCCGAGCTCAGCCAGAGCTTAAGGCTAGTTATTCAGAATTTATTCATGAGTACCTAAAGTTGGGTCACTGTTCTGTTTTCCGAGGCCCTAGACTGCAGCCATCTTATTTTCTCTGTCATCATGCGGTCTTTAAACAGAATAGCGAGTCAACGAAGTTACGCGTTGTATTTGATGGTTCTGCTCGCACCTCCTCCGGTCTATCAATCAATGATTTGCAATTTATTGGCCCTACAGTCCAAGACTCTCTCTTCTCCATACTATTGAGATTTCGCCAACACCACTACGTGTTAACTGGCGACATCGAGAAGATGTTTCGTCAAATTACTGTACACGAAGATGATCGTAATCTTCAACTTATTTTATGGAGAGATGATGAGTCGAGACCTATTCAAATTCTTAAGCTTGGTACGGTGACTTACGGCCTCGCAAGCGCTAGTTACCTAAGCACTAAGTGTATCTGGCAACTGGGGGAGGAGTGTGAGGACGAATTCATCAGACGAATCATTCAACATGACTTCTATATGGACGACCTAATTACAGGCGCGGATTCTATATCACAATTACGTCACGTACTAAATTCAGTCACTTCAATTTTACGTTCAGGTTGCTTTCCACTTCGAAAATTCAAATCAAACGTTCCCTCAATTTTTGAAGACACCTTAAGAGACTCTCAAGGGACTCTAACATTTAGCGAGTCTACAAGTACCTTGGGGTTGCAATGGAAACCTTCTTCTGACAGTCTACGCGTCATGATCAGCATCCCTGATAAATATGATGAACCCGTTACGAAGAGATTGATCTTGTCACATTCTTTTAAAATCTTCGATCCGCTTGGTTTACTAAGTCCATGTACAATTCGCTCTAAGATTTTGTTACAGGAATTATGGCGTCGTAGCATAGACTGGTCTGAACCCGTACCATCTGATTTGCAACAGCAATGGAGCGAGTTAAAATCAGATTTCTTAGATTTAAATTCAATTTATGTGCCTAGACTAGTAATATGTAAGAGACCTGTCAATATAGAACTTCATTCGTTTTGCGATGCCTCTGGTTTAGCTTACGGTTGCTGTATCTACTTAAGATCTGTTAGTGATGATGGTAGCGTTGTAGTTAACTTGCTTTGCGCCAAATCAAAGGTAAATCCTAATAAGCCAGTTACTATACCGCGCTTGGAACTCTTAGGTGCGTTACTTAGCGCTAGGGTATGTAAAGTAGTACTAGAGTCTCTACGCTGCAAAATTTCACGTTGCGTACACTGGTGTGACTCCAGCGTTGTTTTAGGGTGGTTACGTACCAATCCAAATAAATTAAAAACGTTTGTCGCTAACCGAATCGTGGAGATTGCTGAAACTACTTCGATAACTGACTGGCGTCATGTACCAACAAATTATAACCCAGCAGACCTTATTTCTAGAGGCACAAACGCTAGTTTTATTAAAGATTCACAGTTGTGGTGGTCGGGTCCAAGTTTTCTCGCTCAAAGCGAGGATAACTGGCCGGTTCTTGATAGTTACGAAAGGGGCGAATGCGACTTACCTGAAATCAAATCCAATGTACTACAAATATTTGAACCTATAATTTTATTTGATCGATTCTCTAATTTTATGAGACTAAAACGTTCGTTTGCATATGTTTTACGATTTCTCCATAACATTAATAAATCAAAATTAAAATTAAACGGACCGTTAACTGCAGGGGAACTACATGACTCATTTTTATTTATTTGTAAATTAGCTCAACGAGAATCTTTTACAATCGAATATGAAGCGTTAACAAAGGGACGTTCAATTCCAATAAAAAGCAATTTACAATCGCTATGTCCATTTTTAGACGAATGTGGCGTTATTCGTGTCGGCGGTCGACTTGAACGTTCTGACTACGACTACAACAAAAAACACCCCATCATTTTACAAGCTAAACATCGTTTGTGTCAACTTATCTTTCAGTATGAGCACAATAGACAAATGCACGCCGGTCCACAACTGTTGTTATGCACTGTTAGGGATTATGTATGGCCATTAGGTGGTAGAACACTGGCGCGGCGCACGGTGCGCAGCTGCGTCCGGTGTAAACGTCTGCAGGGCAAAACGGTGACCCCGATGATGGGCCACCTCCCGCCACAGCGCACTATGCCGGCGTTTCCATTTCAAACCACTGGGCTCGATTTCGGCGGTCCATTCACTATTATAAATAGAAAAGGTCGCGGCGCAAGAGCTTCCAAGTGTTATTTATGTCTTTTTGTTTGCTTTCGCTATAAGTGCGTTCACTTGGAGGCAGTTACTGAGCTTACTAAGGATGCCTTCCTTATGACCTTACGAAGGTTTATAGCTCGACGTGGTAAGCCCTCTGAAATATTTTCAGACAACGGACGTAACTTTGTCGCGGCCGCTAAGGAACTTAATAACTTTTTAAACGAAAATTCTAATATTCTTATAGATTTCGCTACCAATGAGGGTATTAAATTCAATTTTATCCCCACTTACGCCCCTCACTTTGGAGGAATTTGGGAGGCCGGCATCAAGTCAGCTAAGCACCATATAAAGCGAGTTATGGGCAATTCTTATCTTACGTATGAGGAGTTGTCTACCTTGTTTGCGCAGGTGGAGGCTATTCTAAATAGCCGCCCCTTGTGCCCAATGTCTTCCTCTCCTTACGATTTCCTATCTCTCACTCCAGGGCACTTCCTGATCGGTCGGCCGCTCACTTCGCTGCCTGACCCGGAGCTCCAAGAAGAGAATCCTGCCCGGCTACAACGCTACGCACGTATCGAGCAAGTCCGCCAGCACTTTTGGAAGCGCTGGCAGAACGAGTATATCTGCGAGCTGCAGCAGCGTATCAAGTGGCGCTCTAATAAATCTAATACTCTGGCCGTGGGGGATCTAGTTCTAATACAAGAAGACAACGCTCCGCCCCTGCAGTGGCGCTTGGGGCGCGTGACACGCCTACACCCTGGAGTTGATGGCGTAGCAAGAGTCGCCGACGTCAACACTGAACGGGGTCAAGTAAGAAGAACGCTCACACGTCTTTGTCCACTGATTGAGAGCTGAAACTGTAATACCAGGAAGTATTACAGGGGGGGGTCTGTTCACGAATATGTCGTTCAATGGTTTTGCGGTTAAGATCGTACAGGCGCTTTGACCCCGCTTTCGGCCACACAGG
>DWPF01000437.1:0-11316 GCA_018251575.1 Cecropterus bathyllus | reverse complement strand
CTCGGCTGGGCGGCGTTCGGGAAACTACGTCATGTCTTTTCATCCAATATACCTCAGAGCCTGAAGTCGAAGATGTTTGAGCAGTGTGTGTTGCCAGCCCTCAAATGGAGACCACGTCTGGGCAAAAGGAATACAGGCCGCCCCCCGACCAGGTGGACTGATGACCTGAAGAAGACGGCGGGTTACCGCTGGATTCAGAAGGCGCCGGACCGGTCGGAGTGGCGCAGATTAGGGGAGGCCCATGTCCAGCAGTGGACTTTCAAGGGCTGATAGATAGATTGATTGATAAAATAAATAAAATTTTAAATAGCTATACTATTGAATTTCTACGTAAGATTTTAGCACTAAGTTTCGTATTTTCGAATTTTAATTTCCTATGATTGGTTAAAAAAGTTAAGAATTATTACTACGTTTTAGTAAATATATATGAAACACGTTTGTCGATACGTAAAACAAATAATATAAAATATCAGTGTAAATAGTGACAAGAGTATCAGAGTCAAGAACAAACAAAAAGAAAAAGAAAACACAGGTAAATGAAAAGTTACTTAAATGATGCCATCGTATTTTAAGTACTCGGCAAGTATAATGCCTTTAGTAATAAATGAAAATTTGACAGAAATATGAATACCGACGAAAACTATTGTAAAAATTTATGATTTTTTTTAACGGAATTTGAAGTTAATTAAATAAAAAAGGTAACATTGCATATCTTCGTTGTTATTGTTGTTATCAATCACCCTCATATTGCTAGTTTTTCAGAGACAGTTCTACGAGTTTGTGAAAAATATAGAGACACAAGTATAAAATATGTATAACATAGAACTTAGTTTTAAGCAAAAATAAAGCAAATAGGTGAGTAGATATATAATTGGACCTTTACATAAAATCAAAAGATAAGTCCGGTGTAAAAGTTTTAGGGCCGGTTCTGCTGAACCGACAAATCTTTAACGTGGTGAACATAAACGTTTGAAAACCGGCAGTAAACCGCCTTATCCACTTTACGACCTGCTATCTAACGTAGAAGGTACTTATTATTGCTGCTAGATACCTATTTATACTTTTTTAGTTATTTTAGGTACAGAAGTCTACTGAAGGAACTAAGATTTTGGTTTGGAAGCTTGAGACAAGTCAAAGGTAGACTATGTTTGACTTGTCTCAAGCTTAAAAATTTATGACGAATAAAAAAAAACAACCATAACAAGAAACCAGCACTGAAAAATGCGTCTTAAAATATCATAAAAACTATCTATATAAGAAACGGTCAATGAAATTGCAACAAGAAAGTGCATTTTTGGGAAAAACACGCTCAAAACATGCAACAAGTAGATACTTACTTCTTAAACCCTCATACTGTTTATTTCTTAGGTATTCTACCTTCTGAATTCATAACAACCTCTTTGAAAAAAATGCATATATCTGTATGTAACATCCGAGATAAAAGCTACGATTTTCGATACATGTTCGATAAGATAACATACTTAGATGTTACGTATTTCACAGCATGCATAACTTTCAAGTACTTGTAAATATATTGAACATTCCCTAGACATTAAATTTTCCATAACTTACGTATTTAAATCTTGGCCCGTATTTATAGTTAAAATACGGAATAGCCGGTTTAATTGTTAGCTTTGTCAATTTAATGATTTACAGAATATTAAAGTTCAATTTATCGTTTACTTTTAGTACATGATATGACACGACACGTTACTACGTTTATGTATAAGATGTTAATTTTCCTATCATGAAATTTCATAAACATAATCTATTGTCCATGTACTCGTAAGTACCTACCTAAATAGATAAAATCTTTCCAAATAAGGAAAAACAGCCCTCGAAAAGACCTTGTATAACACAATGAGGAAACCAACATGCCTAATTAAAAAAATCCTGAACATGTGAAGTCTACCAATCCGAACTTAACTCTTACCCTAAAAGAAGACCAGAGCCTAGAAGAGAAACAGTAATTAGTTGACGACGATTAGTAAGACCCACTGATCTTTCGGGTACCTTTTAGTTCGTAATGATTAAATCAAATCTAATCAAGATTTCGTATAACACCTTTAGTGTGACACTAATTTACACGTGATGTTATGAAATAAAAAAGAGTTTCAAAAACATATTAGGTTTTCTTATGTAAGTCATAAAAGTCGTAAACGGTCATACAATCTACTTAAAGTTAAGTGGTTGCCGTCGTTTAAGGACAATACTCTATTTTGAGTAATAAACTCTAAACAGAACCTAAAAAGAGTTATGGAGGCTAAGATACATAATGGCCCAGTGTAATGATATTAAAAGATATAAAAAAGATCAAGATATCGTTCAGAACTGTTGGACATGTGTTATGTTCCATCTTAAATTTTTATTACTTCAGTATGATAATAGATGGCGCCATTCTCAATTTAATTTACGACAGTAAAACATTTGTCATGTAGATATTACTAAAAATGTATTGTATAGTATGTATTGTATAGTAGGTTGGTGGCAGGTAGGTATGTATAGTACATTGATTTTGGTTAGTCCTTTTTTTTTTTCACCAACCTAGAATTGCTCATAGGCCCAACATTTTACGCTTTCTTTCATGATAAAATTTTCAACTTCTAGGTTATTGGCCCGGAGATTATGATGAATTTGGTATTTTATCTTATCATGCTCGAGCTCATATTACAACTCGAGAAAAATCTTATGGTGAGGAGGATAATATAGAAGCGTTACATTGTCAAGCTATGAAAGCTAGTTTTGGATGGTTGTTAGCTCAAGCAAACTACCAAGGGTTCACCACATACAATGATATCACATATCCATTATTAACACAGACAATTATTACAAATGGTCAACTCGTATCGTTGTATGTATATCAATTGAATACAATTGTAATGCATGATCAGAAAATGAAAGATAATCCCAAACACAATGTCTGCTATGGTACTAAGCCATTAAAATTATATGAAACAATAGAAAATGGGAAAGTGAAAGGCTTGAATGAAGACACTTTAAAAATGTTAGTACAATTTTATCTCAATGAACCTCAAGAGCGCAAGCACGAAATGAAACCCTTCTTGAATACGGAAGAACAAGTTATAGCCGACATTGAAGATGATAAGAAAAGATGTTGGTTAGAGCAAACATACAAACACATAGTCTCCAATAGACCAAAACATTACTTAAATCCTGAAGTTTACCTATGGGAGAAGATATACAAAATTGAACACAGTACAAGATTCTTTGAAGCGAAGAGGAGGCCATTTGAATTGGGTATCAATCCATTCCAAAGAAGATTAGATGATCATCTCCCACCATATATTCCGAAAGCATTGAGGCCGTATCCAAAGTGCAGAAAGAAGTTCGAAGACACATATTACCCGAAAGTTTAGTAAGACATATAATAGTTTTAGTTGTAGCAGATAAATATTAAAATCATAAATTTCAAATAAAGTGTGGATAAAAATCTCTAAGACTTTCTTTTAAATGACTATCCAAAGGAAATAGATTATCTATTCTTTTTTTTCCTGTTTAATGTAGTGGCCTATTAGGCCTGAACATAGTTACATTGTTTAATGATAAAAGCAAATAGGTCATGGTCCAAAAATATGACTGCCTCAAAAATTAGATTACTTATTGCTTTTGTCACATGTTATTTTTCTTTTCTCCTAATTAAATATGTGTATGGAGTGAAATAAATACTGTAATTTATATTTTTAACCAACTTCAAAAAAGGAGGAGGTTCTCAATTCGACTGTATTTTATTTAATGTTTAATATTTCGATACTCTCGACTGAACCGATTTTGACAATTCATTTGAAAGCTGGTGCTTCCTCACACCTTATGATGCAGGGTACTGCAAGCCTAATTTATAGCTTAGGATTAGATTGAGCTGTAGTGATTTATATTAGATGGGTAAGGTTAGGTTGGAACATAAAATAAAGACGCAAAACTAAGTGAGCAGGGCGCGGCAGCGCCCTGTGAGCGGGTGCGCTTAGTTCATATGAATACAGACTTTCACCTCTATACAATTTATAAAATAATAATATAAAAGTTTTATCATCACTAAAAAACGTGATTTTTTTTATTATCATGGAATGTTTTTGTTCAATGTAGTGAAATCAGTGGCATAAATTGAAGAGTTGTGCGATATCGGAATTTTTCAAATTAAATAGTTAAGCTGAAAGGCAAGAAGCTAAGATGTCACGTCGCTGTCAATAATTGAATAATGTCAATTGTCAATGCAAAAAGCAAACAAAATATTGTGCACATGCTGTATTAATAGAATTTAAAAAGATGAGAAATTTAGATATTTGGCACGTTTCTACCCAAAAGTATGATATTAACTCTACGGAATTCGCAATTTGTTACGGTCACCACGAGGATACGTCATCCGGTGAATTGTATGTATGCACACATAACCTAATAGTGAGCAATTTCGATGAAAATGGAGATATCAAATGGTCTAAGGACCTTTCTGAGCTCTCATCTCCAGTTAATAAAGCTGTCGATATTACGTTTTTAACTTTGCCGAACTGCGTCAGTGTTGGGCTTGCAAATGGTGAATTATTTACAATTGACGATACCGGAAACTCTTGTGATCTTGCAGGAGTTTGCCAAAATGGATTACTGGTGAGTACTAGAATTTAAAGTTTCGCATATCTGTAATTAACTATTCAAATTTGAAACATATGATTAAATTTTCTATTCTTTGTGTTAACATTAAATCCAGAATCAGTACACACTTGGTTGTTAATTGGTTTTATGCTTCCAAGTAAAAAAAAACTGTCACTAAATTTACATAAAATAAATAGTTAAGTAAATAAATTTATGTAACTATTTATAGTTACAGTTTTTTCATTACTTAACATTTCATTAAATGCATATAAGGTACTGTATTATTTTTTAAAATACTCTACATTCCACAAAATGTAAAGTATGCCATTGTGTTTGCATGGAAGTTTGTACGCATTAACTTTCCATAATATAAGTGCTGTTTGTTAAAAGTTTACCAATTTACAATTTAAAAAAAACGAATGGTGAAATAAAAAGCTGAAAATGGGGAGTAGTCCAATCATTCTCGTTAAGTCAACAAAGTGTCCACCAATTCACACTTGGCCAGCGTGGACTATGGCCAGAAACTCTCAATCTTAGAGAAGACCCGTGCCCAGCAACGGGACAGTAATGGATTGATGACAACAAAGTTTTCTTGTTACAGGCTATGGAATGGAGTCCTGACCAAGAACTTCTTGTTTTGGTCACCAAAGACATGCAAGTAATTGTAATGTCCGCAATGTTTGATGCAATTAATGAATGCAACTTGTTGGACAAGGAATTTGGTGATAAACAGTTTATTACTGTCGGATGGGGCAAAAAAGAAACACAGTTTCATGGCTCCGAGGGCAAACAAGCTGCTAAATTGAAGGAAGAATTTAATGTTGGTGAGTTATCTGTTAAAAAATTTGTGATTTGCACAGTAATTGCATTCCTGTATCAATTCTAATTCATATTTTACCCTTCTTACTTATGCACATATTTGTAAATTTTGTGTATTATCACTTTAAGGGTTTTAAAACTTTTGTCAATAAACTCATTCCTCTTATTAGTATTGAGTATTTTAGTTCCAAAATTGCTGTTTTTATAATCATTACTTAAATATACATGATGCATACATAAGTAGGTAACTAGTAACATATTTCATATTATAAATAATCAAATTTTACAGATCTGGAGATCCTAAATCAAAAATCAGTTTCAATTACATGGAGGGGTGATGGAAATCTGTTTGCTGTTGGGTTCGTTGGAGATGGTATAAGATTGTTTAAAGTATTTGATAGAGAAGGACTTTTACAATATACAAGCGAAAAACAGCAGGGTATTGAGAACCACTTATCATGGCGACCCAGTGGAAACTTGATTGCAACAACACAAAAATTAACTTTCAAGTATGTTGTCTCCTTTTTTGAGAAAAATGGTTTGAAACATGGAGAATTTGTTATTCCTGTGAATGAAACAACAACAGTAGAGGATATGGTATGGAGTTCTGACTCAGAGATTTTGACTTTACAATGTAAAGATATAAAAACAAACTCACAGAAAATTTTATTGTTTACCTCTAGTAATTATCACTGGTATTTGAAACAAACTTTAGAATTCAATGAAAGTCAAAATGTTAAGAAAATCATGTGGGATAATACATTTGATGTGGCTAATAACAAGAAATTGCATATTGTTTTAAATAATGGCCAACAGTATTCCTACACTTGGATATGGAATATTAATCACAGCAATGGTAAAGGCAGTGATGATGATGCTATAGTAACAGTAATAGACGGAACGAAAATTCTGGCGACTGGCTTTAGGCACACAGTTATACCACCTCCTATGGCAAGCACTGAGATTGTGTTAGATGCTTTCATCCAATCAATTCATTTTGCACCATCTATAAAAGAAGGACATAGTCTTGACCCTAACACATTTTTTGTATGCACATCTAAAGAACTTATATTCTTTAAAGAAGTTCAGAAAAATCCACTACAGTTTGAAAAGTACAAGAGTATTCCACTAGACACTTGTACTTTCCCAATGCAAAATTATAATTGGCATTGGTTGAATTTAGAGACAATAGTGTGTATAACGATTGACAGAAATAATTGTCATAATTTAACTGTGTTTGATATATCAGGCAATAAGATGTTGAAGAGTCACAGTGAATTGTTGCCATCAGCAGTAATTAAGATTTGTTCTCACCCAACAAATGCATCAAAGTTGTTCTTACAATTATTCACTGGAGAAATAATAGAATATACTGTCAATGAATCAGTAATTCCTGAAGATGTTTCATTTCCTGTTTCATGTATGAAATTCGATGTATTATCCATATATACTGATTTGTATTTCCTTGGACTTACACACAAAGGCGTCATGTACTTAAATGATACGATAATTATGAATAATGTGAGTTCATATTTCATTCATACGAATTTTCTTCTTGTAACATCTCTCAAGCATTTACTTTTATGCACCAATTTAACAAAGGCAGGATTGAAAGCAATAACAGAACATGATAAAACAGAATCAGTTGATATTTACAAAAGAAAGATCGAAAGGGGTGCTAAATTGGTCATAGCAGTACCCAATGACACTAGAACAGTTTTCCAATTACCAAGGGGTAATTTGGAAACAATACAACCCAGACCACTATCATTAAAAATTATTGGAAATTATTTGGATTCTTTGAAATATCATGAAGCATTTGATTTAATGAGAAAACAAAGGATAAATTTAAATCTAATCTATGACCATAATCCTGACTTATTTATGGAAAATATTCACGTTTTCATTGCATCTATAAAAAATAATTCATGGTTAAGTCTGTTCTTATCAGATTTGGAAGATATTGATGTCACTAGGACCATGTATTTTAGTAGTTATGTGAAAAGAACAAATGAATCTGATCATACTAAGACGAAGGTAAAACTCATTTGTGATGCTTTTGAGACAGAATTAAGAAAAGACTGTCATAATAGAGCATTACCATTACTGACTACTTTAGTAAAAAGAAAAACTATTGCAGACTTGGAAAAGGCACTGTCATTTATAAAACAATTAAAACTTCAAGAATCAGAGGGCGCAAAACATCCCATAACATCAGATGAGGCTTTGAAATATCTGCTTTATATGGTTGATGTTGATAAATTGTTTGATGTAGCCCTTGGAATGTATGATTTTGAAATTGTGCTAATGGTTGCTAATAAATCACAGAAAGATCCTAAAGAGTATATACAAATGCTCAATGAACTGAATGAAATGGAAGAAAATTATAAACAATTCACAATTAACAAACACTTAAAACGATTTGATAAAGCTGTACAATGTCTTGCGAATTGTGGAAGTGCGAGGTTCAGGGAGATAAAAACTTTTGTAAAATACCACAGCCTGTATAGAGAAGCATTAGCATTATTCTCAACAGATGAAGATATTTACAAACAAATCTCAGATGACTTTGGATCGTATCTAAAACTGAAAAAACAGTATGTTGAGGCAGGGATTGTCTACGAAAGAGCTAACAATTATGATAAAGCAATAGAATGTTACAAGGATGCTTTGGAATGGGAACTAGCAATAAAATTGGCTTCAAGCAAACCAAAGGAACAGTTCATAGAATTGTGCAAGTTAGTATTAATGATGTTATTTATGAATTAAGAAATCCTTTATAGTTTTATTAGATGACTTAATCATTTTTTTCACTTATTACATTTAGGAGTCTAGCAGAAGGTTTAAATGAAGAGAAGCGAAAAAAAGAAGCTTTAACAATTTTAGAGATGTTTTGCGATGATATTGAAAACACAATTACATACGCTATTGATAGCGGTCAATATAAAAGCGCCCTGCGATTATGTGCAAGACATAACAAACATGATTTGAAAGGTAAGACCATTACATACTAATAAACGGGTGATACTAAAAGTACCTATAGTTAAACACTTAGGTTTTAACTAGTTTTGTAGTACGGACAGTAAAGTTAGCAGCAATAGTATTATGCGGTTGCATGATGTAGCTATTCCCATCACATTGATGACAATAATTTTAAACCATTTAATTAAAGCATTTATCCATATTCATGATACATTTTGGACATTGTAAATTTGTTGGATTTCAAGACACTCCTTGTCGAAAAGTTCCAGACTACAAGAGGTATGAGGCAGTACTCAATAATCCAAATGTTTTTATCCGTTATCCAACACCGCTTTGATAAACTATTGTCGGATTACAGGTGTACAATGTAGCATTTTGTTCATTTTAGCTCTATCTATCAGCCTTATATAGTCCACTGCAGTACAACCTCTCCTAAAGAGGTATTTTCCAATAGTCCCCTCGCCTTTCACGTGTACAAGTGGCCACGATAGGTGTTGACGATACACAGAAAGACGCTTCTGCCTATTTCCTGGATTTTTGTACGTCAGTTACCTACTACGACATCCATGGAAGGAGAGAAAGTCCGATACCACACGCCC
This sequence comes from Cecropterus bathyllus, assembly GCA_018251575.1. Taxonomy (NCBI): domain Eukaryota; kingdom Metazoa; phylum Arthropoda; class Insecta; order Lepidoptera; family Hesperiidae; genus Cecropterus; species Cecropterus bathyllus. The sequence continues at coordinate 2,314 of DWPF01000437.1, read as the reverse complement.
CGATTTTAGATTTTCTTTTAATATACATTCCATTGTTACAGAAAAACAATTAATACCAGCGATAATGGACGAATATTTAAACATGCAAGATTTAATAAGCACAAATCATTCCAATTATATTAAATACAAGGATCGGCTGAGTGTTGTAAGAGAAAATAAAAATCAGAAACCTGTTGATTATTTTGATCAGTCGTATGGAAATAAGGACAGTGATTTGTATTCTGATAGCGGAAGTACTGTAGCGTCGTCAGGTTCAACGTAAGTTTAAAATTAAATAACCCTTAGAGAACAAAATAAGTTTTATATCAAATATTTTGACGTTCACTCTTCTGCTTTATTCATATGTAATAAAATACGGATGACGAATATACATCTTAAGTATGATCGATTTATATTTTAAGTTTGCGCTATTTAGGCAAATTTTAAATGGAGGATTATTCTCCTAAGCACAAAGCCGGAAACTCAATTGAAGTGAGTTTCGAGAAAATTGATGTTATGTGAAAGTTGTTTATTTGTATCGCGTAGTAAATTAAGAAAAAGGATATTTTCATACGAGATTGTTAATTTGTTTAAACTAAGTTCGGCTTAGATCATAAGGAGAATAATTTCTTCAACTATCCGCGGCCATAAAAATCAATAAATCGTTTTTAAATATCGCTTTTGCGCTTCTGATGCTTATGACAGCTAAAGACAAAAAGAACTTCGTTCGCGTCAAGCAATTTGACTCAATGCTTATCATATGCCATTTATAATATTACATTATATTTATTCTCACTATATTTTAATCCGCATCTATGACGGTTGCCATTCAGTGGCTCATCTATTTATTAGATACACAACAAACATGCTCCGTTAGTCTCATTCTAATATGACAAATTTTGTTCCAGTCGATCATTCCGTTCTAGTAAAAATAGGAGAAAACATGAACGTAAAGTTGCGTCGCTAAAAGAGGGTTCGCAATATGAAGACACCGCTCTAGTTATGGCGCTACACAGCTTAGTTACTTCCTCAAATGAACTGCGATTGCCAGTCAAAGAAATCAATATTGCATTGAGTTCTGTCGGCAAAGATAAAGAGGCCTTGACATTGCAGGTAATGGTAATATTTAAAGTAATCAATGGAATTCAACTGTAGTTCGACCGGGGAGATACCACTTTCCTATTAGGGCGACGATCTTAGTCCTCGGGTGTAGCAACGAATATGATACTTTTCCCGTGATCCGGGTGGGTTCTGGTTTGGATCCCAGTCGGTTTATGTACTTGTCTTTGTGTGTCCATGATACCCACGACACAGGAGAAAATCCTAGTGTGGGACTATGAGTGTAGAAAGCTTTTTTTTAGATAGACCTTTAAAGTATGCTTACAGATGTCCATGAGCGGCAGTAACCACTTACTATCAGTTGGACTGCATGCTCGTTTGCTATTTCAATCTTAATCTAAGTGCGCCGGGGGATATCTATAAAGTTTATATTTCATTCATTTGTAAATTTGAAAAACACATTCTTTCATTCAGATATAATCTGTTCATTGATCATTTTGTATCAAATCAAGGAAAATGCCTTTTTAGATAAAGTTGGAGCAACTGCTCAAAGACATGAAGGACAGTTTTAAGGAGATTTGGAATAATAACCTGGTATTAGAAGCAACAAACGCAAGAATCGCAGCAGAAAATGCACCCGAAGGACAAAGCATAATACCTCAAGGTGTAGCTGCATTAGGTAAACATTTAACCCTGTTATTACTTATTTATATTCAGTAATATGATTGTGTCTTTACATCGTTGACACGCTATATGTTAAAAATGTTGTAAACAGTAACAACATAAATTGAGAACGTACTGATTGTAATAACATACTATTAAGATGTTTTGAGTAGCGTTTTGGTTACAATATAATATTCTTTAAATGTACTTTTTACCCTACTACATTAAAAGGAGGGTAATAAAGAATGAGAATGTATGTATGCTAAAAATATATATATTTTTAGCATACCCTACCGCCCGAACGGCTTGACTGATTTCAATATTAGAGGTGCTATTGGAATTTTCTCAATTGTCAATGACATGGCAAATAATTTTTTAAAAATATAGAAATAATATTTTTTTAATCGTAATTACACAAAAGACTTACCAAGTCTTTTGTGTAATTACGATTAAAAAATATATTATTTTTAGTTTATTACAAAACTCATATAATATATGGCTTTATTGGAAATTTCATTTATTTAAATATACCTATCATAACAATATAACCTTGTACTTTAATAATATAATATTTTTCTTTACAGAACCACACGTTTGCATAGCACCAGTGATT
>DWPF01000436.1:0-11317 GCA_018251575.1 Cecropterus bathyllus | reverse complement strand
GTGACGGACACGGTGCCTTCCGGCTCGCTGCCGTTGCGCGAGTGGAACTCTTGTCGAATCACCGTACCTTTCACTGTTTGGCGGAAAACGCAAAAAATGTAATCCAACCGTTTACATAAAAAGCTTTTGTTAACCATTCGGCGTGTTGCTTAACTGAGTGCACCCGCGTTGTATACGGATTACATTACTTATTTATTTGGTGCTTCGCGTGAGATATGTAGGTATGTGTCAACACGCTCCAAGAAGCCACGTCAGTCTACTGCCATATATACAAAAATTACTAAGCTGTTTGTTCAGTTGTTTAATTTGATTAAATTAAAAATGTATAGTAATATATTGTGTTTAATTTCGCATTATGAGTATATCGTTCCCTTAATACTTATGTAAATATATTATACACGTCTTCATTTATTCTTCATATCATTAATATACCATATATTCATCATTCATATGTACCTTGAAATATAACTGACTGATTAAAACAAAACATTGAATTTAAATAATTCGAGAGAGAAGTAGATTTTATAAGATACCAGGACTTGAATTGATTTAAAATTTCATTAATAAATGATGTGCGAGTAAGGAAAGTCACATGCACACACTTATGGTAATGACACAGTCAGCTGTGTAAATATGTACTTTATGTAAACGTGTTGTGATTCACAAAATTAACACCTACCTTGGTAGTTCGTTGCTCCGTTTCTGAGTGCCTTGATGCCGAAGAGCGGTCTCCCGTCAGCGTCCAGGGGGCCCGGGCCGTAGCTCGATGTGATCACATCAATTGGTTTGGAGATGATCTTAGAAGGGCTGGTCGCCCTATATTTAGGTTTGTCGGAATCAATCTTTTTAGTGCTAAACGTTCGCGTCTCAGATGTAATTTTTTTCAGATTCCTGTTGGTCACCCATGATGGTTTCTCTTCCTGTTGCTGCTTTTGGGGTATTTTCTTCTCGATATCGAAAATGCTTTTAACGAGCACTTCCTTTTTACTTATAGTATCTGATTTTTGGCGTTTAAATTCTGACTGTGCTGTTCTTTCTGGACTCTTATGTTTACGTTCAGGGCTTTGAGGCTTACGCTCGGGGCTTTGATGCTTGCGTTCGGGACTTTGTGGCTTGCGTTCGGGGCTTTGAGGCTTACGTTCAGGGCTTTGAGGTTTGCGTTCTGGGCTTTGGGGCTTGCGTTCGGGACTATGAGGTTTGCGTTCTAGACTGTGAATGTTAAGTTCTGGACTCTGAGCCATACGTTCTGGACTGCGTTTCTTCTCTGGCGAAGGTGATCGTTTGCCGTTTAAATGTACAATCTCTATTACATCTTTCGAAGAAGTTCGCTCGGATACAGACTTTGACACAGTCGAGGTTTGTCGTGACTCCACCGTGCGGTGTTCTGTTATGCGCCTGTTCTTATCGTCTGCAATCTTTTTGGTCTTTGAATCAGAAAATCTTAATTTATCGGTTTCGTTTAATCCCACCTTTTTCATATAAGCGGAAGCATATTCGTTAAAGCGATTCGCCTTTGATTTAGAAGTTATTGTCTTAGTTGGTGAAAGAGGTCTAGTTTTCTTTTCAGGACTGTGTTGGCGAACTGGACTTTTTGGGATTGATCTTAAAATGGGCTTTTCAGGACTGTGTGGCCTTTGACGTTTATCATTGATTGTTTTATTTGGTTCTGTTCCATGACCGTTTAAAATTGGTTTCGATGGGTCCTTGACTTCACTTCGATCAGGCGAAGGCTTAGAAAGTTGATCTGTGACTATGGTTTTTTGTAGAGCCGATTTAGGTTGCCTGTCTGGAGAGAAAGTTTTGTGGGGCGAAGGTTTCGCGTGTCTCTCCGGTGATTTTGTAGGCGGACGGTCTGGAGACCTGGCTTTTAAGACCCTAGTAGTGGTCACCTTAGACGTCCTTGAAAACGCAGATGAATCAACTTGTTCAGTTTCCAATTTTTTCCTGGCAACTCTTATTTGAGCTCTAATTCGTCGCCTTTGCTCGTAGCCCACGACCTTTTCCAACTGAAAAGTAGACCACAGTCAGTGTGAGTACAAATATAGTAAAATAACAAAAGCTAATACAACAACCATGCAAGGACAAATAATTTTACTGACCATTTGTTCCAGAAGGTCCAAGTCGAAAATGTCTTCGATACAAGGCTGATGGTGCTCCACACTACTGCGCCGGCGTTCACTGCTCACAGTTGATCTCTCCACGCTGGTTCTTCTTAATTCTACACCAAATTTGCCACTGCCGCGTCTGCTGCTTACTTCAGTGTCAGTCACTTCCGTGGACTTTGATTCTTCCTTTATTTGACTGGTTTTCGTTGGACGTAAGTAACCAGGAACTTTGTCATGTGATTTATCAGGTTTTTCAGGATCAGGTCGCGCTTGCTTAGGAGAGGCAGCTCGTTCTGTAGCAGGATAACGAGACAAAACAGTTTTAGTTGTTGTTGTTGTTGTTGTTTCTGTTACTTGACCTAATGGTGATTTAGTCCTAGAAAATTCAGGTGAATGCGTTCTGACACGCGATGGGCTATCTCGTAATTTTTCATCTTTATCGCGTACAGTTTGATGAATTAAATTAACTGTACTTTGTATAGGATGATCCTTTGAAACTGTAACTGGTATATGTTCATATTTACCACTATCAAGATGTGATAAATTAACAGAATCATCTTCTACGGAAGGATGCGAAGCAATCGTAGAGTCGGTCTTGGGCGACTTTTTAATAACGCCTATGTCTGTTAATTTTGTTGTCTTGGTTTTGTTAGTGGTGTCTTTTGTTTTTTGAGTGGTAGACGCGATGTTCTCGAATAACGCTTTAGCTTTTTTGACAGCTTCACTACTACGCATAGTGGTTATTTTTACTGGAGGATTGCGATCTGCAGGTTTAGTATTAGGACTTGCATAATCCTTAGTTTTTGCTTGGGGTGCTGTAATCTCTTTAACAAAAGAGTTTTGGCGTTGAGGTTCATCGTGTTCAGAATATTTATTTGACTTTACATTAACATTATCTGTAATTTTAGTGATTGTACTTTCATCATAAGTATCATCAACTATTTTTTTCATAATCTTATCATGCTCTTCTTTAATTCTTCTCTCCTTCTCTTCTACTTCATGTGTCTCGTTCAAAAACTGCTCAGCTGTTTTGACAAACTTATTCACTTTATCAGAAACACTCAATAAACAATCATCGCTTCGTAAAGAATCATCAATGTCACTGAAGTCAGGACGTTCGATTTTTTGCGCGGGTTTTGGTTTGGATATTTTAACATTTTCAGCTGTTTCAACAAACAAATGGGCCTTGTCATTAACACTCAATTTCGTATAATCATCTTGATAAATTGTGTTTTTGTCATATTCATCTACAATATTTCGTGAAGGACTTCTACTATCTTTCGTTCCGCGTGGACCCTTTGCAAACTTGTTTACCTTTTCTGAAACAGATAACAAACACTCATCTGATTTTATGTTATCAGAATCAAAATCAGAGTGGACTTTCCTTTCCACATCTTTAAATCGAGCTGAATCTTTAGTAATATTTGTCGAATCTGTTTTACTATTGAATTTTGATACTTTATCATTGACATTGAGCAGATAGTTTTCAGTATGATCCACATCTGTTCGTTTAACAAATAGTTCATCGTCTTCACATATCTCAACAATATCGTCCACAATAGACTCGGCCTCGTGAATAGTATGATAAGTACGTTTATTGAATTCGTCATCAGGTTCGTTTACCTCATCTGGGAACCTTGGAGTACCTATATCTTCCAAGAATCCAACAGGCGTGGGGCAAATTCGGTCGGGGGAATTTTCTCTAGAAGATTTCGCTTGTTGGACATCAATAATAATGTCATCATCTTCAATAGAAGTATTTAATGCTGTGGCAGATTTAGGTTTGCTTGTTGGAAACTTCGTTTGAGATTCCTTTGGTTGCGATTTTGGTCCTTTTGTATTTGTTGGAGTTTGTTTTGTTACTCTAGTTGTAGACATGTCACTGACTTGTATTTCAGGCCTCGATTTTATTCTCTGTGTTGAAATCTTCTTTGTTTTGAGTGTAATATCACTAGTTGTGCGAATTACTTTAGTATCTGAATCTTTTTTGGGATTCATATTTTCTTTATTGATGCCTTTTGGTGTTGTTTGTCTAGTGTCAGGTTCAGTGGTTTTATAAACAACACTCGAAATCGATTTTGGACTCATTTTAGTAGTAGCAATTTTTGAAAAACTATTTTGTTTTATAGCACTGATCGTCTTCCTGGAATCCGTTGTAACTTTTTCTATTATTTTATCTGTTCTTGTAGGCGACGTAGAGCTTGGTGATGGTTTTCGAACGTGAGATGGAATTGAATCTTTTGTTTTGATACCACCAACTTTCTGTATTTGTGGAGATTGAGGTCTATCAACAGGTGTAGCAAGTTTTTTAGGCGAAATGCTCCGTGTTTTGGAAGGTGACTCTGGGCTGTCCGGTTTGGAATATATATTCGTTGTCTTTTTAATTGGAGAAACGTTTCTTGATGGAGGCTTACTGGAAACTTTAGGCTCTTTAGGTTTATCGACTTTAGTTTTATCCACATGCGTGTCATCTTTACTTGCAACACTCTTTCTGGTTGTTTCTACAAAGCTCTCATTCACAGTTTTTTGAACATTGACCGAATACTGTGGGATCTGACTACTTTTGTCCACTTCCTGCATAGTGGTTGGCTTTTTAACTGTTTTTACTGGACTTGTTTCACGGCTGGGTGATCCACGATTACGATCAGGCGATAGTTTCCTTAAAGTCTTTTGGGCTTTCTCCAGTATTTCTTGCTCTCTTTCTGACTGAATAAATTGTGTACTGAAATCCTTTGTTTGAATCTTACCAGTTTCTTTAACGTTCTCGTACTCTTCTATGGGTATTTTCTCTGATTCTTTCGGAACCTTACGATTTGGAGATATAGAAGATCGCGGGGTTATAAACTCATCTTCAATTATATCTGTAACAGTATCATCCTGAATACTCTCAGTAGTTTGAGTTAAATGACACTCTGTAGATGTCACCGCAATGTTCGTTTTAGAATGAGGCGTACCTTTGACCGGACTGTTATTTCTTTGTAATCTGGTAGGTGAAGAATCTTTTGGAAATTGTTTTACAGGCTCGCTTTTGGTTCCAACGGTCGGTATTGAGGTGTGTTCCGTCAATTTATCTTTTGGAATTGTTTTCGATTTAGTGGGACTTCTTTGTGTTTGCGATGAAGGTGTATCATTTAATTCAACCTTTGTATTTTGTAACTTTAGTTCATCAAGTATATGTTGGTCTTCAGGATGTTTTTCTTTAGGGTAATCTTCATTTTCAGTTTTTTGGGATGGATTAGGCATAGAATATGGCCTCTTAGTGGTTGGTTGATCTTTTAATTTCCTTTCAGGACTTTGACGAGAAGGTTGCTTGCTATCTATTTTTGTAATGGTTTGTTGCTTTGTTTCTATTGTTTGATTTTTATCAGTAATAACAGTTGATGTATCTTTGGAATTGATATCAATATTTTGCTTCAAATTTTTTTTAGTTGGAAATGTACCCCTAGATGATGTTTCTGGTGTTCTAGTTTTAATATCTTTCGGTTGATGATCCTGATGTACATAAGATTCAATAATATCTTTGCGTTCTTGTTTCAAAAAATCTGTTACTGTTGAACTAAAATCGGTTTTTGATTCTTTACGTAGCGTTTCCTCATACGGACCTGGACTACGGCAGGGTGAAACACTAGGAGAGCTTTTATTAGACTCTGTAGTTTTGAATAAAGTCTTTTCATCAGTAGTAGTAGTTGTTGTTTCTGTGGTTGTCTCGTCGGACATTCCAAGAATCTTTCTACAGCGTTCTTCGTACGTTTCACGCCTTTCGAGAGGTGGTTTTGGTTTCGGGGATGATTTTGGCGATGCCTCTGTTTTATTTTCAGGTTCCTTTTCAAGAAAATCTTTCGATTCAACCATAGGTGACACAGAAAAACTTGATGGTGGTTTCTCTGTAGGTGAAACCTGATTGTTGTCAACAGAAGGTTTTTTCAAAGAGCTTTTCCTCGGAAGACTATCTTTAATTGGTCTCTTTTCTGGTGATGGAGATCTGCAAGGTATTTTCGATGGAGATTTCGATCGACTTGACTTCTCAAATTCGTTGTTTGGATTGATTTTTAAGTCTTCCACACTGTTTTCGCTATCCAATTCTTGTTCATCTAAATCAGTTACTGACGGCTTTTCTAAACGAGGCGAACTGAAATATACAAATCCACTTACTGACGTTGTTGGAGAACTTTGACCTGTCGAAGGTTCTGTTTCCACACCTTTGGGCTTTCTCGTAGGACTCGTAGACGGTGTCACAAGTTGTTTAGGACGTTGTTTGGTGATAGTATTTTTACTGTTCTCTTCAACTTTTCGCTCTATATTAATAAAATCTGTCGTTTGCTGATGTTTTACATCTTTAGTCGAATTTACTTCTTGAGATGTTAATTTTGTGGGCAACACGGTAGAAGCTGTTGGCTTCTTCGGAGATTTGCACTCATTAGAAGGCATATCATCAGTAGTTTCTTTATTGTCTTTGCTTAATCGCGGTGTTTTCTTATATGTCCCGTATTTAGATGGCGAAGACTCTCGGCTTGGTGTATCTTTCGAAGTATCTATGACAATAGTATCATGATATTCTTGGGTCATATTTTCTGTTACAATATTTTTTCTTGCCGTTTTGGTAGTTCTAGAATCAGTACTTTCACTTATGTCATAAGTGTCAAAACGTGTATCTCTTAATTTAACTTTGTTAGGAGAAGGCGATCGTGACGCATCTCTTAATGCTGGTTGAGATTTATTTGTTGGTTCAAATCTAACGAAGTCAGTCGTATCTTTAGAAGGACTTTTCCTTGGTGTAGTTTGACGCTGAATATTAATTTCAGCGTGTTTCATAGAATCTTTTCTAGTCGGAGACGAATCTTTTGTAATACGTTTGTTATCACTGGGAGCCTCCTTTCTAGGTTTGGAATTATCATCGGGCCCTTTTTTAATTAGATCTTCGTGGACAGAATTTATTTTGCCCGGAGAAGTTTCTCTGGAAGGAAATTTGTTTGGACTACTTGACTTAGTTGGGCGGCTTGTACTGGTCGGTGACTTATTTAGCGTTGATCGTGGAATTTCCTCTATTGGGGTTGTCTTAGTAGGAGATGGTGATCTCATTGGATACTTTTCGGGGCTTTGCGAATCTTTCCTTATTGATGTTTTAGACGATTCAGTACGAACGGATGAAGTAGTAACTTTTTCCGATATATGTTTAGAAGATGTCAATTTATTGTTTTGATATTTGTCTGGGCTGGGCGAATCTCTTCTTAATGTGTTCCTCGGAGAAGTAGATCGTGAGTCATGACGATCAGAATGCGGTGAATCTGGAAATACTTTCTTTGACGGAGAAGATTCTCTTGAAGGACTGTGCCTCTCAGGACTAGGTGTCATCTTTTTATGTCCTTCATGTATCAATGGTGACGGTTTTTGATATTGAGTCACAGGACTATCTTTTGCCTGATATTTTCTTGTTGGCGATACAGAATGTCGAGTTTGATGTTTATCAGGGCTTGGTGATTTATTTCGTGATAATGGATTTACCTTAGAAAAGGGCACGTCAGGATGATCAGGGCCTCCTGTGTATTCCTGTTCACTAGCAACTGGTGAATCAGGACTTGGGGATTGTTTAACTAATGATGGGCATGTTTTAGGAATACAATAAATTGAATTTGGTTCGATATCAGTACTATCAATTAGGTGCTTCAAATTCTTAGTAATGGTAGATGTCTCATGTGCTGATTTCGATATTTGTTCATTAGTACGAGTGTACATTTTCGTCTCTTCATCAATAAATTTATAGTGATCTTCTTTAACATTAGTGATATTTGATTCAAGTGGAGTATCGAAAGTTCTATGTTTTGTTGGTGATTTATCTCCTTTAGCAGGTGAATTTAGATCGTTAGGAGATTTCGGTTTGCTAGCAGCTGTAGGTCTCATATACCCTGGGGTTCTGTCTTGATTATTATCTGAAATATTTGGTGACATCTTTTCTGGTAAGTGTTGGTCTTCATGACTTTTTTTGTCTTTAGGTTTCGCAGACTTTGATGGAGAAGGATCGCGTGGATATTTCGGAGCTTTCTCAGAACTGTTGTTTTCGGGATAATGATGTATTGGCTTTCTGTCAGGACTCTTCGGAGATCTCGTTGGAGATACTTTGTCGTGGAAATCCCCAGGATTTCTTTTCTCTGGACTTGAACGGTCTGGGGTGCGGCGAGTATAATATTCATTAGGATGAGATTTTTCAGTGGTAACATTCCTATCAGGGCTAGGACTAGATCGTGTAGGTGTTAATCTATTTCCTTGACTGTCACGTGGTTTTAATGGAGTTTTCCTATCGGGACTTTTGCGAGATTTATCAGTGGGGCTTTGATGTCTTTTCTCCGGACTAATACTTGGTCTAGCACGATACTCATTATCGTGCTTTCTATCAGGACTGTACGATGGCCTTGTGGGAGATCTTGGATGAGGAGGTCGTCGTTCTGGGCTAGTATATCTATTAGATTTGGTTTCAGTCACAGAGTGTGTTGAATGAGTGCTAGAATATCTGTCTGAAATCGTGCGAGTTGGAGAATATCTGTCAATTTTATTAGGACTTTCACCGCGACTATGCGGCTTCCTGTAAGTCTTATCGGGGCTAACACTACTTCTTAAAGAAGAATTGCTAGACCTGAATGTCTTGCTTCCCGGCGAAGAAGCTCTAGTTGATGGCCTCGTCGGTGTATCAGACCGGAGGGTACTTGCCCAAGCCTGATGTGATGGGCTCCAGTCGTTACTAATTTTTTTTTGTGAAAAGTCAGCTTGATACGTTGTTTGATATTGATCAGAGCTTATTTTTCGCTCAATAATTTCTTCACGTTTAGTCTCTCGCGTGACGTTATGAACTTTGTCTTCATTGTCTTTAACAATGTGGGTCTCTTTACGGTCATTACGCTGAAAGTTTTGAGTGTCATGCGACGAAGTCACATCACGATGGTTCACATCGTTGACATAATTATCATATTTCTGATTTTTAGTACTATATTGCGTCGTTTGTACATAGTCATCATTTTTATTTGATAGATTATCTACATTACGACTCTTTTTGAAATCGAAATCATCAACCGCTCTTTGTGTGTCTACAATGTTGTTGGTGTTAGTGTCAATCATTTCTCGAGTGCTTTTTGACGACGATTCATTAATGTGCGAGTGTTTTTGTGTTGATGTGTACGACGAAGTTTTACTTTCGCTTTTAGTCTGTTGCGAGTGTTGTTCAGATCGGCTACTTTGCACTACAGGTGCACGAAATTCACGCCGAGTGCTAGTTACTTTTGTGCCATCAGGTAAACGTCTTGTTTCTACCACCACTTTAGTGTTATCATCAGGATATTCAACTTTTCTAGAGACCATTTCGCCATGTTCATAATCACTTCTCAAATTTTGTTCATAATCATTAGTTTGCGTAGACCGTCTCGTAGTCACTTCCTCGTTTCGGTTCGTGTCGTGGGAAACTTGTCGAGATAGGTCATAATCTTTATTGGTTACATATGGCACTTTTTCGTTGGTCGAGGAAAATTTTTGGAACTTTGAAGTCGAAGTCGACGAACTGGTTGTCGACGAAAACTGAGTTCCATCGTCCGTCTTGCGCACCACCTGCTCGTGGGCGGCGGTGTTTGAAGTACTTTCATTTCGCTTTAGACTAGTATTGCCATCGTCATATTCAGTGACCGCTTGCTTATGTTGATCGATGGCTGCGAATTGTCCTTTTCCACCTTCCACGTCATATCTACCCTCAATGTTAGCTTGAACGGACTTTATGTGGGTGTGACCGTCGTCGGTCGTCCTGTTTTCGGATTCGACGTTCCACCCGGCGTTCGATAGCTCCTTCAGATCTGTAAAGGATTGACACTCGTCAACTGGGGCTTATGATTGCTCGGGCTTTTGTTACTGGTTAATAGGCGTTAGTTCGGTTAGGTTTAAGTCGGTGTAGACGTGCAGTAAGCACCTTGGCCGCGGTACGAGAACTCCTTAGGCGGGGAGCCCGCGTCGCGCACTTCCTTACTCTTCATCGACTGGAAGCTCTGGTCCGCGAAGGACTTCACATGTCCCTGCGTTGATGTGAACTCACAACCTGTCGAAATTTGTATAACTACTCTAACAATTTCTATTCAATACAACATTAAAATTTTCGCTGAAATAAAAAAAGTGTCAAGAAAAAAGCAGTGTTGAATTCATCTGCAAGGTAACTTTACTGAGGGGACTTAATTTAATTATTGTAGAGGATACAGTAAAAGAAATATTGAATGCGAAAAAATAAGTGCAAAAAAAATTAAAATAAACGCTAAGCGTTTTAGGCTGGACAGGTTTGGTCAAGGAGGACTTAAGATTCGATGGAGTTTAAGGTAGGTAATTTATTCTACTATAATTTAAAAATATCAAAATGTAGCTTATTGTTAAAATAATGGTTATTATTTCATTTGATTTCTTGCGTAACTTTTTTATAACTCCATTAGAAAAGGAATTCTATCTAAACCTAATTACAGATGCATTGCCACTAAGTCGAGGAGACTTATTGAATATCCGGTGTAGTACCTGACTTGTTGAATATAATATATAAACACGACTACTAAGTGATCTAAATAACAATACATTTTCTTTGTTCAACTGGAGGCATTTTTATCAAGAGTTAAATTATTTTATTGACGAGTGCATGATTCTTTTTAGTAGCAATCAGCTACGAATTACGATAACAGACAACATCGCAGTCATTGTTTGAATTTTCAGTTAAAAAAGGATTTAACAAATGAAAAAGTTTACTTTTAGTTCAACGTTTTATACTTTGGGAGGACTACAGACGTAGAGAGGTAGCGGGTAAGGATAGTGGGTAGTGGGTTGGGCCCTGTCGTACCTTTCCCCTCAGCGCCGGGCTCCGGCGAGTAGAGGTTGCGCAGGCGCTCCTCCCGCAACCGGTACATGTGCGCGCGGATCTCTTTCTTGCGGGAAAAGTCCTCCGTCTGTTGCCACTGGAAATATCAGGGTACTTGTTTTAATATCAAAAGTTATTTACACCTAAGTTTGCAATGCTTCTACAACTTAATTTGAAATAAAAAAATAAAAAAAAAACAAATAGCATAATTTGCAATCGGAATCCATGTCCATAAAATGTGAAAAGACAAAAGCAAACTTGTGAACGGATAAAAATAAAATTATTCCATCCATCCATCCATCCATCAGCCTTTCGAGGTCCACTGCTGGACATAGGCCTCCCCTAAACG
>DWPF01000435.1:0-11335 GCA_018251575.1 Cecropterus bathyllus | reverse complement strand
GCGACATGGGCGTTTGTACATCAATGCAATTTTCTTAAAATGTTTCTCGTAAATCATCTAACCTTGGATTTTATTTTTAGAATTTCTGATTAATAAACTAAAGTGTATTAAATTGTTTATGAATAGTTAATTAACTATTTACCTATTCAATTTTTTTTCGATAGAATTCAGCATATTTAAATATAAAAAGAAGCAGATTAATCGAGCTGTGGTATTTGGTCGTAAATATACATATACGACCCTGGCGAAGGAACTTATATTATGTTCTGTCTTTACCTATTTATGTATACTGTTGGTCTCAAATTAAGTTAAATGACATGAATATTGCCATATTACTGTACATGTACCATAAATAAAATAATAATTTCTTTAACCAAGTTTTCAGTGGTTGTGTTTGATGCTCGGTAACCTGCAGTTAAGGACATAAATAAACACTATATACCTTTTACATTCACTTTAATCTTATCGTAAAATATTCATCAATACAATGTTTGTATAGTAAACAATAAATGGGTAAATATTTGACAAGCATGTATTTTATTTACCTTATAAATATGTATATATAATAACTGTATATATAAGTAAAACTCTAATCACTTATTTTCATAACTTCACCAAATATTTTATGTATAATATTTACAATGAAATAACACTATACTTTAATAAAAATATATACATTTATTAATCTTTTTTGCAATATTTTAACTCTTTTTCAATGTGAAAAGTTGCTTACCAATGAAATAATAAAGGCCAAGTTTGTGAATATATAAGCTGCCAATTGATAGTAAGTAGGTACAAATTACATGAAAGAATACACTTAGCCGAAGACACTCCTTTTCCTAAATTGGTTAAAAGGATTCCTACATATTTAAAACATTTCCTTATACATAACAGTAACATAAACGAATGTCCAAGTAAGTATGCAAGCATATTAATTATCACTGTAACTGGGCATAAATGTCTTTATTTCAGATTTATCGATCATCGAACCCAAATTTAATCACTAAACCACAATTTTGTATGCCACATTAAATAAAATGTATAATTTGCTTCACAGAATTTCTGTTTAATTTATTTCGCCCTCTTATTTTTTTAGGAAAAATCTAAGTTCTATTATTAAAATGATGAATTTCCTGAAAACGCCAGTGAAGGTAAGATTCAAAAACATAATATAGTAAATGGCACAATGATGACAATGTCGTCCAGCCATGAAATAGGGTTTTAGATTTGATTTACATCTAAATACACATGTAACTGATAAATTTAAATATCTATAATGCCCTAGACTGTATATGTCTAAAGTACCGAAATTACTTAATTCAGTGTAAAAGCGTTCATGTTTGGAAGACTGAATCTGACATTTTATTTTTACATCAAACCTAAGATTCATACAAAATCACACAAACATCTTACAATTCATAACCATGGAAAATACAATAACAATTTATGCACAGTTATTACATTTTATTTCGCCATATGTGGTATATTATACAGTTTGTGAAAAATAATTCGTGAAAATAGCATAGGTACAACTTAAAAATTAATGGAATCATCCATGTAGTTGATGATGCTAATATATGATTAAGGAAAATCGACACTTGCCGACTTTGGGTCACAACAAGTCTTACCCTCCGTAAGCATACAACTCAAAATAATATATTTTGGAAGTGAAAAAGTATTTTAGTATGAATTTAGTTTAGGCTACAACGAGATATCCTGATAAACAAGTTCTATCATCTACATTTCAATAGACTGAAGAGACGTAATCCAGAGGCGTACCACATAGATTGGCATCTCCTCTGCCGGATTTTAAATTTGCCGTATAGCATATAGTATAGAGTTTAAAATTTAAACTCTTATTTACACTTTAAATAGTCTTCCTATAGGAAATAAATATATAATACAAAAAAGCTATATTTTTTCAGGATTTGCAGCCCTTCTAAGTCTCACCGACCCTCGCGACACGCTACGCCTCTGGTTAGTCTCAGCCTTAATTAGATATGCACATCAATCGTATAATTTTAATGAAATGCGATTAATAATTTGAATAGGGTTGCAATAAAAAAAATCTAAAATTTAAAATCTTTTAAACAGATGTAATTTTAAATTTTATAATATCTTTGAAACCTAGAATACCTACTTTCAAGTATTAGGTTTATACAATTATGTAATGTAAAAATATGGTACATATGATAAGACATTTTGTTGGTACATGTATTTTCACGTATTAATACATTTCAATCACTGGTATATGTAAAAAAACCGGTCATATGCATAGCGGGTCCCGCATAGGTTTTATTATTCGACATTACAAGTAGTACAAAGTGAGTACAATCACATTCGAATTTTATTGTAACACATAAAATGGCATTAATAAGTGATATGTTTTCAAGCTTATTAATATACTCTTAATTTGGCCTTGATTTACGTTTCGATACAAGTATTTTAAAAATAGTTGGGTCATGATATAATTTTTACAGTAATATAATATATAGTGCATACGTATGAAGTTGTTACACAAACCTTGTATTACTTAATAATATCTTATTCACCAATTATGCTATAGATACGTATACTATATTCATGACGTTACAAGGAATTAAATCGTAAAAAGTTATATTATGAGGAAATCACAATAAAAGTAGGTAGTTTGCTTTATGAAAAAACGCTTTTAATATTTCTTAAATTAAGTGACGCATAATGTACGTCACCCTCATGTATAGAGTTATACTCAATCACGCCAGTCAAATATTTACCCAATCGAAGAGTAACTAGTATAAAACATGTATCTAGCACAAGTACTATTTTCGATATGGAAGACTCTTCAAGGATCTTATGTTTATCTAAGTTTCGTTTACGGAAGTTGATATGCCAATTATTTTTAAGATAAAAGATTTTTGGAAGTAGATGTTACTCAGTGTAAATACGTTGTAGTATATATTTTATAAAAATACATACAAAAGAGTAATGGTACTTATGATTTTAAAAGATTTTGAAATATGTTTCATTGATATTTGAAGCATTTTTACCTATAAATGGACCTCAAACGTTTCTGTACGAATATTTTAGACAAATTTGACTTAATATCTTTTTATGACTTTACGAACATTTAACAATTTCCATTATTTCTACTTACAGCTATTTATGTAACGACACGTAAGCCTTATAATGGAAGCAAATATAACAACGTTAATTAATTTTGAGATACATATTTACAAGACACTTCACAATTACATTGAAATAAAATATGTATATAATTAAAGCGCATCATTTTGTTTTCACACTTTTCAAGTCAAACCCCAGTAAGAATAATTAATCTTAAATTAAAAATAAAAAAAGAACAAAATTGCACGTAAACATTCTACTTAATATAATTTTGGCACTAATTATCTGTGGCACTATAATTAACTCGTGTTTCTGGATCTTGAACATCACTAGGTTCAGTTATTTTTATCTCACTATCTTTTTCACTTTCAAATGTCTTTTCCGAAGGCATGGCGATATCTTCATCTTCCGATGAGTCTCTGCCTGCAGAAGGAATCGCTGCCATCGTACCGTTAGGCTCGCGGTATTCCAGTTTGGTAGGATCTTTCTCGTGCAGTTTACGCGCAAGCGTTTGCAAGCTATCCAAGGAACTGGCGCAATCAGTCGTATCGATGTCTGTTAAACTCACACCCGCACGCTCTATTTCCGTAAATGTACCAAAAGGTAGTTTAAACAAACATTCAAGCCGCATGACATGCATTTTACTTCTTAAATGTTTCGCTAAATGTCCATGTATCCTAAACGCAATGTTACAATCCGAACAACGGAAAGGCCGTGGATTGAACGAAGTCGCTGCACCAAATGTGGACGTCATTGAAACTTTATTATGATGTGAACCAGAGCGTTCGTGTTTTTGAAGATGTCCTCTTGTTCTAAAGCTGACAGCGCAAACGCTACATCTAAATGGTCTCTCCATATAATGTATGTTGAGGTGCAACCTCAATTGGGAAGGCTTGGTAAACGTTTTGTTACAAAAATCACAAACCCTTCGTCCGTCTTCCATAAGTCTTCCCGGCGAATAAGATTGACCACTTTCGAACTCTTTTCCTTTAGTTACCTTAAACGCTACACCTCCAACACCTATAACAACTTTACGCGCAACAGGGTCATGATCCAATGGTGGAAACTTCATTGAATCATCCTCTGAAACATTAAGATCTTCTAACTTGGCTTTTTCTTCTGTAGTTTTTGCACCATTGCTATCATCACTTGAATTATCTACTTGGTTTTGTAATGTTTCGTCGCGTGTTTTGATTAGATTTATTCTTGCATGTTTTAAATATTCTGAGACTACATGTTTTGCATTTTCAGAACCAGAACTAGGTGTACGTGCTCTTTTAATTTCAGTGGGGGTAGCTTTTGGCATTGGAGAATCCTCACAGGATTTTGTTGCGTCCTCTTTTGCAGTAGTTACCTTTTTTAAGGTATTATCATTTCCATGTGTCGTAACAGTGTTCGTTTTAGTAACAGGCACGTTTTCGACGTCATTTTCTTTAAATACGGGGTTTTGAATTTCAATTTTACGTATTTTGCTTAAGTTACACGTAACTTGACTCTGTTTAATTTTTGAATCTAAAAGTGCTCTTTCTGTCAAATACGTATGCAACATAGGTTCTCCATTAGACCATTGGCTTGGATGTTGGGGCAATTTAGCTGTGTTTGATGCAAGTGATGCAAGTACACTTGATTCCCTAGCCGTTGGTATTTCTGGTATATTACTAGGAACTTTTAAGTCAGTTTTGCTTAAATCCATCGGCTCGTTGTCAATATCCATTCCCGTATCAACTACGTTTCTAGTCTGTGATAATTCCGGAATAAAATCCATAGTACCACTATCCATTATGATTGGAGTATAAGGGTATGTTGAAGGTCTAGCACTGGTGATTAGACCCGGTGTAGCAGATGTAGCAGGTCTATTGCCCCCTAAGGACAACAAACAGTGAGCTGCTTCGTGTTCTGGCAAACGCGATTTATAAAATTCTGTATCTGGAATAGGACAGAAATCTCATCTGATTAAAAGTGACCACCAGGTATTATCAAATACTATCGTAGTTTTACTGCAACGTTATATTGAGTTATACATTATTGAGATCATTTTATATTAGCTAGCTACGATTACAATATTCGTAACCAATGATCATCTCACGATTTACCAAGTAGCAAACACATCTAGAGGTTATCTCTATATAATATAGCAACAATCGACAATATTAGCTGTCGGAGTCCATAAAAAAATATATGATACACATTAAAAACTTAAACATTTGATCATCTTTTCATAAATATAATTGATTAAAGATGACCAAATGCCTAAGTTTGTTGCCTAGTTGCCTAGTTACTTAGTAATAAGTATTGATGATATGCCATAAGGCAGACACGTCATTAGATAAATGTACATCGCTACAAATACAATATGGTGTATCATAAACTTACCGCTCGATTCTGTTTCGCCTTCGTTCCCTTCATCGCCGTCCGATTCAGTTTCGTCATCTGTTTCGCCCGAACATTGAGTCGTCTCAACGCCTTCCCCATCATTGCCTTCGTTAGGATTTATGCCCAATTCGCAACACTTCTTGTAATGAGCTTTACTTTTCATGTGTTTTGTTAAGTTCCCTTTAGTTTTAAAACTGGAAATTAAATAAATGCCTCGTTAAATGTAACATATTACATAGGATACGGCTCACAAACATCATGTATTTACATTTATAATTAGGTAATAAATGAAAAAGTATTAAATAATGCAAATTACCTAAAAGCACAATGTATACATGTATATGGTCGTACATCTGTGTGTGTTCTTATATGTTTTTTTAACATTGAGGGTTTTTTACATCTGATTCCACATTCTGAACATACGTAACGCCCTCTGCCTCGACCTCGAACGTACGTATATTCTTCATTGCTCTCAAAACCCCCTGTTAATTCTTTTTTTGGAGTTGTAGTACTATCAAAGGGGTTATTTTTAGCGTCTTCGACTTTTTTAGCATCTACTGACGAAATAATCTGAAAACAATTAATATTTTATTTTTAGTTATGTAACATAATATTTAATTAGTATCGGTTCCTTCAATTTTGTTTTTATGACGTACTAATGACATCTGAATTAAATCAAGAAAAAAACAGCATTGGTTTTCATTTTAAAAGACTACCAGACTATTATTTTTATTACTTGAAAGTAAAAAAATAATAATGATTATGTATAATAAAAGTTACAAATTGTTACCTTTTTATCGATAATTACATTTTTATTCCATTGCGATGAATGAGTCAATATAAGATCCTGTTTGATTACAGAGACGGCCACGTTCTGCGGTCGATGACGTGAGTCATATAGAGACATAGCAGACGAAGCTGACAATCCCAGCGGGTCTGGCGTCAGCTCTGATAATAACTGTAAACATATTCATGCATTCATGTCACAATCATCAATTCAGCATTGTATTATTATTATTTATTTGTTAATTTTGTTTTATTTACCTGCCAATTACTGTACATAGACAGAAAATGTTGATTTGGTACGTATGTTGGCTGTGGACGATTAATTGTGCAATAGAAGACTTTAGTGGAGCATTTGAGACCTAAATACGTATAGGCATTTCCATTTAAATATAGTTGGCCGTAAGCCTTAGCTGGACGAGGCGTTTCTGGAGATACCAATGGCATTGTATTTGCATTCGGTGTTATGCCATGGTGTCTTTTCGGCGTAAACGTTCCAGGCTTTAGGGGTAAAGTCGATGGTCGCAAAAATTTTGGTTTTCTCTCTTCTGTATTAGAATTTGCCACTACATTTTTCTGAAAATATGATGTTTCAGATCTTTCATTAGGAATTGAACTAGGGTCCGTTTCAAGCGCATTCGTATTTTTCTGAACTTCAGATGAACTTTGGATCTGATTATTATATATTTCAGCTTTAGTTATTAAATTTTCAAAATTGAAATTACGTATTTCGTTGGCCTCTGATTTTATATCAATATTTTTTGATGGAATTTGATGGTTATATTCTTTATTCTTTTTGGCAATAATATAGTTTGTATTTTCTTTTAAAACTGGAGATCGAGGGAGTCCATCTAAGCCTCTTTTTAGGCCTCCATCTTGTCTTCCTGTCGATGTACGCACTGCGTTGCATGTATACGTAACTGCATCATCGACATTCTTAATTTTTATTATAGGTAGCGCAGTCGTATGTGGGAATTCTGGATTAGTACTATCTCTGTTTTGGTTAAAATTATCCGGCTCTAGATGAGAAAGTTTTAAATTAGGACTTCGTACACTTTGAGGTCTTTCAAGGCTAGAAACGATGGAAGTCTTTCCTGCGGGACTTTTTACCCGCAGAGAATCTTGATCGGTCTGTGTCTGTAAAGAAATTTTATGTACATCGCCATTCAACGACTTCGACGATATGTTAGAATTCCCAACGAAAACACCTGGTGTATTTGGTCCTGGTATCCCTGGCACATGGGGAATTAGCTTTCCGCCATGTAAGATTGTAGTAGCGCCATTGGGCGATGAAGATGGGCTAAGAGGAGGTAAAGTTAGAGGATTATATGCTGTAATCGCACTAAGAGGTGGAAATTGAAAATGAGTAATATCATGAATATTGAGCAAGTTTTGAGCGGTTGAACTTGACATTGTGATTCTGGGAGTCTGAGGTTGTGGCGTACTTATTATTTCCTTTGGGGTTGGAGGATTATGAACGATTGTTCCACCGGAATGTAATCCTGATCTAACAACCACGCTGCTTGCTTCAGAGTCGTTTGCGAATTTCGAAGGAGAAAGATTCTGTTGTACCATAATTGGAGAAAGTTGGTTTTTGCTAGGCTCAATGCGTAGTGTGGTAGTACTTCCTGAATGGTCAACTATTTTAACTTCGCCTCCAAACATTTGCAGAGAAGTTGAACTGTGTCTCATATGTTGTGAAATTTCCTCAATAGACCGCAAAGTTATTTGATTTGTGTCCATACACCTTATCTTAGGTTGTAAATATAAATCTGCAGAACGTGGAACTGAGATCTCTGAAATACTTGGGCTGTAAGCTTCTGACGTACTATCAGGTTTCCGTTTTGGGCTGGAATCTTTCGTTCTTGGTCTTAAATTATCCGATTTTCTATTAATATCAGACGACCCTCTCGTATCCACAAGTCGAGTATTGCCAAGTAAAGGGCCTGGAGATGGTAAAGGTGCAATTATATCATTATATTCCGATTTCGTGATAACAAGATTATCTGGTTTAATTTTTAAAGACTGCAATTTTGTACAAACATTTAGTTTAGTAGCTGTACTAACTTGAGTTTCTGGCAATCGAACATTGATGGAATTACTTCTCATGAATGTATTTTCTGGTCTTGTATTCTTAGAATCTTTTTGAATCATATTAACAGATGTTGGACTGTTAGCAATGCTTCCTTTACAATAATACATCCTATGTATTTCAAAATTGTCAGCACTTCTAAATATAATTTGACACAATGGACAAACATAAAGGGGTCCCAGTCCATCTAATAATTCACTTGTAACATTAGATAAACCATTTGTTTTATTTTTTAGCAAGAGATCTTTTATGATTGATCCTTCAGGGTTTAAATGATGTTTTTGATCTTCAAAATTGGAGAAACTTTCCGAGTGAGATCGTTTTCTAAATGTGCCATCGGCCTCGTTGCTGTGTTTCGTTAAGTTTAAAGGTATTACATCTGATCTTATTTCATTGTCGAGCATAAATTGTTTGCTCTCTGCGATTTGTTTAATTTTACCATATTTCTTTTGCAAAGGTGTTTCAATAACGTCAACAATGGCCTCATTATCTGATATAATTTTAGAGATATGTTCCGTAAGAAAGTCGGCATTCGGGGAAATCGTTTTCTTTGTCTTATCTTTTTCGTCAACGCCTTGATAAAACGCTGCTCTGAACTTGGGTTTATAAATTGTTTTTGATTTGTTGTTATCATTCAAAGGAATATTTGGACTTATAGATGGCGCGCTACTATCATTTATTAGTTCAGGAGAAGAAAAGTCGTGAGATCTTGTATTTTCAATGCGAATAATGGAAGCGTCTGACCCGGTGTCAGACAGAGAGGTGGGCGGTATAGATGTGTCACTTTCTGACCCACCAGATAAATCTTCGTCATTAATTGTAGTAGACGAATCAGGTCCTTGCATTCTTAAAGCGTGAGTTCTTGATCTTCGATGCTTATATAAGTTGGATTTTGTTTTAAAAGCAAATCCACAAGGTATACAAGGATAAGGTCTTTCGTTGGTATGAGCTCTGATATGTTTTTGGAGAACCGAAGGCTTGGCACATGATAACTTACAATAAGGGCATATATAACGGCCCGTTCCACCACTGTAAGTATCCTTGATAAAATCATTTTCAAGATTTTCAGTCTTATTTGGAAATTCTTCAGGAAAACTGGTCTTACCAGATATTTGAACAATATTATTTACATCACTTAACCTAATGTTTTCATCACTAAAATTAATTTGTACATTTCTTTCTGAATTTGCAATTTGCTTATCATACTGTTCCTTAATCTTTTCTATTTCTGGATGAGCTGCTGCAATGCTTCCATTTGAGATTGAAGAACTGCAAGTAGCATTTGATTCCCTGTGCCTGTTTTCCTCGCTTTTTGATGTATTCGAAGGAAAAACTGACACAGTAGATGCCATTTTCTTAAACTTCTTGTGTAGATAGCTGTGATCATTGTTGTTGGAGAAATTACTGTCCAAACGTTTTTCTTGTGTCAGCGGCATCGTACCCGCGACTTTTGTGTCTGAAAAAGGATAAACACATTGTTAGGCATAATTTATATCTTATGTCCTTATAATAAACACAGCTGTGAGAAATGGTAGAAAATGTGAAGAGTACTTTCATTAAATAGTACGTGTGTACTACGTAGTAGGATTATTGTAAAGTAGATTAAAAGTTCCTTTTTTTTTTTTAAGACGCCCTTTATTAAAACCTGTTTATTTGATTCCATCCTTTTTCTTCCACTCCATTAACGGATCTACTATCTTGCGGATTTGCTTCTACCAAAGGTAATTCTGTTATAACCGCATTAATAAAAACTTTCACAGGTTATCGGTTATCAGATAAATCTCTTCTATATTATGTTACTTCTAAAATTATGTAACCCCATTTTTAATTGATTTTTCACCGTAGCTCCGTATGACTAAAAAAAAACCTATGAACTGTGCACTAACTGAAAAATGGACATAAAATAGTCGTTCGTTAGCCTTGAATTTTTCTGAACAAAATATCCCCATATTCAACTCTAATACGGTTGGTATTTAATAGCGTAATAGCTTTTAAAAACTTTTTTTCACTGCCCATTATATGATTTTTTTACTTTTAAATAATACCTTCTTACATATTAGTAATTACCTACTATTATTTTAAAAATAAGGCAAGTATTTCAATTGCTTGTATTCGGTTGCTATATTTCAACGCTGTATAAATAAAAATAAACAATGGTTCGTTATTTTCACACTGTAAACGATTATGTTTAAATCACAGTTTATGTTTTAGAAGTGTTAGCGTGAATAGTACCGTCAACAAGTAGTGAATGCTAGTGAACGCAGCGAGGTGGCGCGGGGATGAGTTCACCCACGGCGCATGTGCCGCGTTATGTTATGTCTATGAGTGTGCGGCGTGACATCACCGTGACGTAGCTACCAACACGCGCTAACGGCCTAATGAACAAGGGTATCCCCGATTTTACGCGCGGTGTACAATTTATAAATTGTCTCATGCTCACTTCTGTTTGAAACAACAGTGTATTTTTTTTTACTTAGTATTGTATACGGGTTATTTTTTTTTTTAATATTAAGTACCTAGCTGTTTTTTTTTGTAACATTTGTCTCGTACACTAATAGGCTAAATTAAATTCGATTCTTAATATTTATTGTAATAATTTGATATAGGTAAAGTCCCTATTTTAATCAACCTGTCGCTTAGTACACATTGCAATACACGTTAATAAAAATATTGTATTCAAGCGTGAAGTGCGAGAGAGATGTGAGAACAGTGTTTCGCGAGTGTGGGTGTTTATTTAAACACAGGTATACATGTAGTGGTATAGTACGGATGGCGACCTCGCTTTGCGCTCACTCCGAGTCATTCGTGGACGACTGCGTTGCTGCGTTCCAAGAAGGCTTTACAATTTCTCAGAATCGAAGACAGGCAAGCCGCTCTACTCGTTTATAACGAGCCAGAAAATAAGCGCAGTACGCACTACGCACACAAGCTTAACTCGCTCGCTCCATCGGCGATCGGGCGGATCTACTAATATCGGATTCT
>DWPF01000434.1:0-11338 GCA_018251575.1 Cecropterus bathyllus | reverse complement strand
ACTTTTTTATTTCTTGGGCTCTGTAACATGGAAACACATATTTTTTGTCTGATTTTAAAATAAACAATCACAATCACACTTCAATTAAAAGTATGATGAAAGAATCGTTATTGTATCAGTAAAATAGAAACCTGTATACTCGGATTTTCTATGTGTAGGTTTCTACATTTTTCCGTGCTACAGAGGATGCGTTAAGTCACGTGTTGGCCACCAATCCATATCCTCTTCCAATACAACTCCAATCCACATAGCATTGCAATAGTACATACGCTCTATGTCTCTTGGAGTTAAGAAGTTTATCAGTGGGACTTATTACAGTTCCATATTTTTATATCACAGTTTTAATATAAAACTCAACAAAATGCTAGTCGAGAAGCCATTTAGGAATCTGCATGTATGCATATGAATATTAACCGAACAGTTTGGTCCATTCAATGCTGTTCCAAACTAAAACGAGTTGCCAGTTTGTTTGGTAAAACATGCAACTGTACTATAGTTTTATATTAACAAGTTTTAAAACAAAATGGGGTTTTACAAAATGGGGTCCATGTTTAAAAAATTAAATACATACCTATAGAAACGGAAGAAGTCTGTTAAAAATGACGAGAATAGGAAGTAAATCCAAACGCTTCTCCTCTGAAAATAATAAGGGTTGAAGTCGCAAGTACTAAGCAAGTTACTGTGTATATCCAGATAACCACAAAGGTTGTAGTAGTTGCTTTTTCTGCGTTGTGATAGGATATTCCTTTTTCAAAACTCCAATCAAATGCCGTTCCGAACTGTAAACGAGTTAAGAGTTTGTTGGACGAAATATGCTCGGTGTTCGTATACTTTTATGTAACGTTAATTTTTATTTCATAGCAGGAAACACTATTTTTTGCTAACGGACAAATTCTGTACTAAACCTATACAGTTGCGGTATTACGCAACTCTAAACTGGTCCAAACAAATATTTGTCAAATTCAAGAAAAGGGTTTAATGTAACTTCGACACATGTTTGTAGCGAAGTTTGGCAGCTTGTATCTTTTCTACCAGCATACATATCATATGAACATTGTATTTGTGAATATATGTATTACGTCGCGACGACTCACCCATACTGTGGAACAGCTTTTAGTTCGATGAATGTCATCTTTGTACCTTTTATTTATGTATCGATTTTATGTACGTCCTATTGAATCAACGAAGTCGTGCGTATTGAATAACTCGAATATGTTATCGTAGCATATAACAGGATATTGAAAGCATTGTAAAACTGAGGAAGATTATTGTGTTTCCTCTTTTTCAAAACTTTTAAGTGAGAATAAAAGGGACCTTATGCGAAACGTCTCCTAAAGTAAATCATAGATTGGCACTTACGCGTGCTGGTTTTACCACTTTTTAAAATATCACAACCTCGAGCGTTTTACTTCTAAGTTATTATTTCAGACAAAAACAGGTGCAGAAGTTGAACTCGACATGTCCATTCTATGACATTTAAAAAAAAGTACAAATAAAATCACTTACCGCCTCGCTGTGTATCGGGTGCACGGCAAACAGAATGGCGGCGACGAAACTCGCGAATTCCGGCAGGAACATCGCGCATACCCTGGAACGGAAACTGGGTCAGTGGGACTTTTCACATCAATCTTCACTTAATCTCAGATAACATAAAATTATAAGAATAGCGTGATATAAACGCATATTTAATTTAAACTCGTTGTATTCGCCAATGAAGTTTATGGTTTGACTTATTTTTGTTAAGTAATAGTAGGTAGACAAAAAATAGGGTTTTTAAATCTTAAGTTAATCATTAAATAACATAAAAGTAGGCTACAACATAAAAACAAATATTAAAAGTTGATGTATCAAACCGGATAATAAAATATCTGTATGTCAAATTTTATCCAACTTCAAATAGTTTAAATTATTCAGGAATTCGATTATGTATATATTGCTTATTTATTACCTTGTAAAACATAACATAATATTCTGGAAACACAAACATATAGAAATGTTTATAACATTTTACTGTTGCAATACAATAAAAAACCCTGTTTATTATGCTAATATATGCTAATAATATGTTAATATATGCTAATAATATATATGCTAATATATGTCTATAATTGGTAACAAAATAATTATCGATACGTGTAAATTCGTATTATTGGAGAGGTATATGAGTGTCATGATGGGCATGACGTGACAGATAATTATAAAGACGTGAGCAGTGTCACAGTAAACTTTTGATAGAGTAGATTTAGTAGTTTTTATTTCATGCCCAAATGAGAATTTCTAAACTTTTTCTTTTAACATTTTCTCATAAAATGTTAAATACTTTATTACTCAATCTCAGTCCCCAAACCAAATGTATAGATAATTCACTTTTATTTTAATATATACTATACAAAAACTGGCACAGTTGATCGGTTGTACTATGGTGGCAGACGTTGACACTCGGGAGAACACAAGTTAGTTAATAGTAAGAAAGACATAAAGACTTTTATTCCCATATACAATTTGATACTCAAACTATATATATTTTGGTAGGTAAGTTGTTGGTAATTTTTGTTAGTTGAATCTCATCTGAATAAAGGCCTCCTCCACTTTTCTCTGTCTAGGCTCATTTAGCTAGTTCTTCCGCGCAATTAATTAGATGTCATGGAACCAACGTAATTTGCGCTTGCCTACATTCCTCTTGGATACGGGTCAATCCCTTTTAGTACTAAAGTCAATCTATTGTCAGTAACGCGTATGGGTACTGCCCCCTCCATAATTATAATTACTTATCGTTAGCTATATAAGTTAATGTAGTGAAATGTGCATATACGAAATAATATAAGTCTATAATAACTTGATTTGAATTTCTTAACCAGCTTAATGAACCCTGTTCTCCCTTCAATTGTATGTCAAATATCCATTACCAAAATTGTCAGTTATTTTGGATATCTTAACACGATAGATAGACAGACATGGTCTCAATTAAAGAGTAGGTATACTTATTCTTCCACTATGTGTCTAACCTGTCAATGCACCAAAATTTCAGACGATGACTATACACATACACAATAAGTACATTAAATATCCTAAACGGAAAAAAATATTCTTTTAAATATAATGTAGGAATATAATGAAACTGCTGAAATCGAAATTAGTTGCTGTCTGTCTAGAGTTGTTAAAAAACAGTACATTGAGTTCAAAACGACTATATTATTTTAAGCACCATTGATAAAATCGCATTACTGGCACAATACCCGGACCCCTTGTTGTCCACTGGAAGCTTTCTTGAAATCTTGTTAAAATTGCATCTTTGTAAACTGAAAGGAGGCTAAACTTCCGTAAGCTCCTCTGCTCGCGCTGTCTGCAATTTCATTACAAGCTTAACTCTAAAATATTTACAAAAAGCGAACGACGTTATACAGATATTACCGTTGTAAATAACTCGATGTTTTTAGAATAGAGAAAGAGTAAGCTTAATCTAGAGAAAGAGTAATCTAAAAGTAATCCTATTTTTTTTCATTTTAATGTACTCTTAATATCAAAACGAATCTAATGTATCTCAGAATTTGAAATCCGTCAAGTTCAATAATAATTATTTATAGGAATGTGAACAAATACCTGAAAGAATTTTAGCGAACACGAAGCTCATTACGGCAAGAGCTTATTAGGAACAAACTACTTATAAATGTTTTTTCGCTAACTTCGCAAAAGATTTCATCCGATTCGCAAAAAGTCTGTAACGAGTGCCTTAATTCCGGACTGGTCGAAGTTTGTCGAAGCGTCCGCGTTGCTCTCAATTAGTCAGTGTTTCAGTGCGGACGAGTTGCGGCCGGACGCCGTACGGTGTCGCTACCTCGCTAACTTGCCCAATTATTCTCACTTGACGCCGCAAACTCCGACTGTGACATTGCAATCTAGTGTAAACTTTTCAAAACAGTATTTCTACGGCATTTCTGTGAATTGTACTCGTAACTGACTCACAGCGACAACAAAACATTAAAGAAATGGACTAAACGTGAAATAAGATATAGCACCAATTGGTTATGGTTGTAGTCTTAAAACTAATTACGCATACCTACTATATTTATTGAAAGAATTCACAGTACATATATTTTACGAAACCTTCATAAAATTATACATCTTAAGCGATGTCAAGAATTTGTTTAAACTATACCTATACCAGCTCTTTACAAACTAATATAAATTTTATTTAAATAAAGTGAATCTGATTACAATATTCTGTCTGCACTACGATATTTCCTGCGCATAATATCGAATTCTGAAGAAAGACACAGAAAGTAGTACTAGCAGAAAACAGTAGTACTGCTCGTGTTTAAAGTCTACACAATACCACATTAAAGATAACATAAAGAATCCATACCAGTAAAATCTGTACTTAAAATTACAAAGGTCATACTCGAATAAAGGCAGACACATATGAATTAAATTATACAGTCACATACATTCGTACGGTTATTTATCTCCACGGCATAGATTAGGTTATTTTATTAATTTAATTCTCATTCTCGTTTAATTCTCATTTCTTCGCTTTCAAAGTTATGTTATTACTCGTACTGTTATTACTGCGGAGTTCTACATGAAAATGAAGATTGACTGTTATTCCGTTACGGAGTTCAACTGAGTTCTTATAATTTGTAATTGAGACAAACGGGGCATTATATGTACAATATTTGTCCTACATAATGTATTTGTTTTACAAAATGTATGGTTTTATCAAACAGTAACCCTTTCCTACATGTATGAATAAGGAGGTTATGAAAAAAGATGCTTGTTAGTACAAGCTAATATTTATTATAATTTGACTCTCACATTATCCTACGAATTGCGTGGTACGTTATTATGGTCCTATAAAATAAATACAAATTTATTTTGTAGGACAAATATTTTTTCCAAAAATTTAGATAAATATCTTAATATTTACGAAAAAAGAACCAGTTAGGAATAAATTTTTGAGAATCGTCAAATTAACATATTGTGTCCCTGTCCTTTAGCTACCACAATTGAGATTCGTTACCAGAAAAGAAGTTGGGCGTCTCATTGAGCTGTAGCTACTCACAAAAATTTAGCTTGATAGTAATAAGTGTTAAAAATGTACGGGGATCCCGGACTATATGTAATATCAGGAAGTCATTTAGTTCTTCACGTTATAAATAATGTGTGTTATTTTTAAGGTGATAGAGCGCAATGTGGTTTGTGTACGAATGCACCACCTTCATACCTATTCCTGCCTGCCGCAATGCTACGTAAGTAAGTAAGGGATAAATATTTCTCTTAGACGTTCTAACTTAGCCATAGGCGGCAGTGCCTACTTACTATCAGGTGGACTGCAGGCTTGTTTGCTTCTTCCGTATTATGTAAAAAAGTTGCATTTATTGGTTATTCGCACATCTGCGTGATATATTACATTCTTCTTGGGATTGTTTTAGCGCAATACGTTTATATATATGTGATATCTATTGCTAGAATAGGTAGAAGACTGATCATTGCTTGACATCAGAACTCCTTGAAAATAATAAGTACCAAACATAAAAGGATTTTCATGTATGTTCTAAGATGTAGAGATGGTAATATTGTTTTACCTATTATCGTTGACTCGCTAAGAGAAATTCGGGGTGGAACATGCAAATTTTTTAAATAAATCGATTTACGAGTTATCATATGAACACTCAGGTCTTGTTTCTCTGTGGGTATAGTGTCTCTACATCAGCTTGATGTGCATCATATCACCGCGACTTGATACACTATTATCATTCAATAGTCATTCATTCATACAATAGTGAAAGAAATACAAAAGCTAGAGCAATATTTAGGTATATTCATGTTAAACCAATTGGGAACAATGGAGAATACAACATGTTTATGTTTCATACGAATAGTAACATTGTAGTATTGCTATTATTGTTTCCTCAATTATTATCCATACTGTCCAAATGCAAGTCGTTTGATTCCATCTTTAGGATATATACATGTACCATTAAGATTTTATTTGAATAATTCTTTCTTTTTTTTTCGTCATTATTTTTTCATTTAGGGTTTACACAGTGATAAATAATTTCTGTTAGACACATACCCTCACAAAATCAGTACCTGAGATCTTGTATATGAATCCTAAACCCTTAAATAATAAAATAGAAAATACCACTAGATTCTATCACTTCTCCTTCTGAATACAACATATACAACATAAAATACGTATGTTACTACAAATGGACTCATTTTCTCAGCGGGCAAACTGGTACTTCCTTCACCAAATTAGTAGCGGAAACGAATGGATCTAACTGCTAAACACAAACGCATTAGTAGCCATCCGTTTGGAATAAGACCGGAATATGCGAAACTGAAGTTTTGGAAGCACAAAGCTTCTGCCAATTTGTGCTTATAAGCAGAAATCTGATGCAGTTAACCTTCTATTGTAATTAGTCATGTAACTTCAAGTTGGGTAGAAATCTCAAAACATTTGGGTAGGAAGTGGGTAGGATTGTCAGTTATAGATTAGCTCTTTCCCTTACTACGAGTTCATTATGTTCCCTAAAAACTATTATTAAGTTTTCGCTCATCATTTCAAAATACATTCATAGCTAGATATGGCCGAAAAATCAAAACAAAAACGTGGAGGATACATTGCAATTAATTAGTAAAACCATAAGCAATTATTGTTTTAAGGAAATTATATAAACGCGTACTAAGGGTACTATTGAATTTGAGTTACTAATATTCTACTATGACATATTGCCACGTATGTGCTACAGACAATCTATTTCTTTTTATTTTTTATTAACACGAATTAAATCTCAATAAATTTTCTCGATATTGCTTTTTATGGTCTCGATATTGATTTAAATATGAGGTTGACTATGAATTGGAATGGAATGAAATGAAATGTCTTTATTTTGCATAGGCCTACGGTGGCATTTACAAATTGTCATTTAGAATATTTTTTTTAACACTGCCACCGGATCCGAAAATAACCTCAAATATGGTGTCGCATAATCGCGATTTGATACATTAAGAATGAAATGTTCAAATCTATGTAAATTTCGCTTTCGATGTTGCCTATCGCGGAATATACAAGAGTAAAATCAAAACTCTGATATTCCTTTAAACCAATTGTAAGCAACGAAGTACGCGAGCCTGCGTAAAGAACACTTGTTAATGTTAACGTGTTACGGGCCACTACCGGCCGTTGACATTTTAGAACAATTGTGTAATCTTATACAGAAGTGCTGCCACCCCTTTGGGCAAAGATAGAAAGTGAAATAGTAACTTGCCTCATCAAACTCTTCAGGTGAATATACAGCGTTGCTCTGTCGTTATAAGGCAGAAAAATCTATCTAAAGGCGTTATCCGTATACGAACCACAAAAAGGCTTTATACCACTTTTAAAAGTTTCTTTCTAGGCTTTTATGCCCATAAAATATTAATATGGCTTAGAAGAGCTTAATGATATGACCGACGCACTATACACTGAGAACAGTCTATGGTCATATATAAATTGATTAAAAAATCTCGTTTTCACAAAACGAATATGGAATCCTGGAAAACATATTATTTTATAGGTATACATATAATTTAATCATTGCAAGAACCTTATATGTTATATCAACTGAATGGCTGATCCAGCCTCACAGTTTGACAATCGGCCCGTGTAACCGCAGGGCAATCAATCAAATCGACGCAAATGTATGCATTACCGAATGTTTATCCGTCCCAATTCCCCAAACTCATAAATACAATACTGTAATGTGGGTTTAAATAATTATTCTATTGCCACAAGAAACGCTTTGCGAATTAATCAACGTGATTAGTATATAGATTACATATATATTATGGCAGGTAGTCATATTATTATTAATTTAAGTATACTGTAATGTCTCTTAGGCATAAAAAGGCATCTCTATAGGCATAAAAATACGATTTTGAAGTTTTGCGCTTTGTATATTATTTTATTCAAATTTTTCTTGGACAAACATACATAAAGGCTTGATTAGGAATACATATATATATTCCTAAACAAACGTATAGACAGTCTACAAAAACCTTTAGCCATGATGATATCGATGAATTGCTTGTGGATGGTCCCTTAAGTAACAATGATATTATTGATCTAACTATAGATGTCGTCGTAGATCGAGAAGGTGATAATGATGAGAAAGAAAAACCAACCCTCACCAAACCTGCACAATTAGAAAACTGTATTACTTTTCAATAAAATAAAATAAATTGTGTTTGAATACAAGTTTATTTTAAGCTTTTATATGATTGTTTTTTCACACATGCGAGTAATTTCTGCAAACTTTTATATGCGGTTTTAAGTTAATTTTAACTCGTTGTTTTGGTTTTATGCGATTTTAGAAAATTACGGATCGTATCCCTACTTTTAAAGGTAAAGCAAGTAAAGGTATTTTTATGCGAATTTTTTTTATACGCGCTTTTCTGTAGAACCTATCCACCGCATAAAACGACATCTCACAGTATTGGTATTGTAATTACTAAATTTCAACATGTAACGATTTTTTAGCCACAGTGGCATATGAAAAAATAACGAATTTAATTTATAATTATCCTGTTAAATTATTAAAATCTAGAAGGTGATACTATAATTCGTTATACAGGCGTATAAAGTGCATGAGCAGTGATAACCTAATGGTTGAATCTCGGCTTTTCAACCGAAGGACCGATGTTTGAATTCCAGGCACTACAGATTTTTCTAAATGATATACCAACGTATTAGGAAATATATTATATATATTATATATTTCATTGCTTTACGGTGAAGGAAAACATCGTGAGGAAAATTGCACATCTGAGAGTTAAAAAAATCTATAAGTCTAAAAAAAATTCTCAAAGGTGTTTGAAGTCTACCAATTCGCATTTAACTAGATCAGTGGACTTTGGTCTAAAATTATTTCACTCTGAGAGGAGACCCGTGCCCGTACCCGTGCAGTAGGAAAATAATCTGTTGACGACATGGATATATAAATAAGTTACATAAATAAGAAAGATAATGTTATGGTTCTTCATACGGTGATAATGATAAGAACGAGTCCAAACATTGACCAACATGTTATTTTAGTAATATTTTTTATTCCTTGTTCTTGTACTACTCTATGACGAATAAATGACATTTTTTTCCAATGTCGTCTCAAACAATATCACAAAATACCATTAACCTATACCTAGCGAGATTGGATTTGAAAAAACATTATATCGTACGTCCATTCTTTAAACTTATAGATATTACTATTAAATTAAATTATAATTGCTACAGTATTTAACTAACCAAACGTACAACAACAACAAACTAATGATATTACTATGGATCGAGTAGTTTGTGTGCCCTATATTACATTAATGCCATCGTCGTGGTAATAGGAATTCTACTGGTTAACAAAATAAATGTCAGCCGGTTTTTAGAAAAGGATTTGCCCTCAAGGGAGCACCGAGCACAGCATCTGTTATCATGGCAATTTTAATTAATAAACGGCTCAATTATTCCACAACGATACTTCGTTAATATGAGTAAATTAATTACGAAATGTAATTAATTACTCGCACGCAAAGATAAGACAAAGGGTCGACGTAATTAAGGACGGAGTTATGACAGTGGCAGGGGTGTTAGGGCTATGAAAAACTAATTTAACTCTGTGGTAAAAAGTTGTCGTTGCGCGCAGGCGAGGCGCTGTTTCGCTTCGTTACATTATGAATGCTTCCACCTTTTAACCAGTTACCATGTCCCAGAGCTTGGGCACACCGCCGACGAGTAAGCGATATGTGTATTTCGTTACTGACGCGAATAACCACATGTGTTACACCAATTCATCACAATACATACAATTCATCAAGCTGGTATGATGAAAACCGCGCCTATTTCTGTTTTTTGAAAGTAGTATAAGCCTATTTACTTTTAACCCGGACGTGTTCTGCGGTTTCACCCGAGTTTAATAAAAGGCAACATCTTAAATTGTATGTCTTAACTAACTTATGTAAATGGATTTTATTGAAATCAAGACTAATGTTACCTTAAGATATGGACTAGCAATCTTTAAACTTAGTACTTTTAGATTCATATGATTTCAAACACAAAGACATACAGACAAAAGTTGTAAAAATGAAAGGATATGGCCAGTTTATGCCTAGTTGTCGATTGAAGTGAACAAGTACAATAGTCTAATAATAATCAATCTAATATATATACATAAATTACCGTATATTACAGATACTTTATGTTTAACTAGGGAGAAACTCCCTAGTTAACAAAATAAATAATAAAATTTAAATCTATAAAAGTAATTTATTTCTTTCCGATTTATTTAGACCTTTTCGCCAAACGTGCAATATAAAGTAAATAAATATTTACATACAATTCTATTAACATATTAGCTGAAGTACCCATGCTTCGTTACGTGACATTAAATTTAGGTTTTATTTGCTAACTATTGGAAACTGGAGGTACATGAAAAGTGATTCCCTTCCCGATAGAAAATTAAATGTTACCCTCGTATATGCTCTTTTCGTTTAAAATGAAAACATGAAAGTCTCAATCCAAAGGATGTAGAGTCGTCACTAAAATAGTCGCCATATTTAAATAGGGAAAAATATGGAAATCAAAAGTAGCCTATACACTGAAAAGTTAAATAAGCTACATGCATGTAAAATTTCATGTAAATCGGACCAGTAGTTCTTGCGTGATTGAGTAACTCACACACACAGACACACACCATCTCATTTTAATATTAGTTAAAATGAAATAATACAATCACATGCACAAAAACAAATGTCTTGTGAGTTGTGTCTCATTTTTGTTAAGTCTATTAAGTATATGAACATCCACATCAAACAGTAACTAGCTCCCTGTTTATTTGTTGGCCGTGCGACAAGTTCCTTAAGAACAAATTTTCTTATTTGCCCATTTCGTAGCTTCAGGCGGAGAAGTTGTCGAAATTCTAACATGAAAAGAACTTTCATAGCCTTCTCTTAATTTTGTCGACGGGTGTGCGAAGCCATTGCAAAATTATGCTGTTTCAAAAACTTTTGTAAAGTTTTTTTTTTGTTTTCTTTTATCCCTTTCAAGAACTTTATACAAAGTAATGCTAAATTAGATGAGTTCATTTAAGATGATCATCTTAATCAATACAAATCAATTTTATTTTTATTTGCATTCGTTAACTTAAAAGCTTGTAAGTATTCTGCTACTGTACGTGCTGTAATTTGAGTCTACTCATGATACGATTCTTACAAAACATTTTTTCCATCAAATTTTACATTTATTAATTTTTATTTTTAATTTGAAATATGTTTACATGTCGATCAAACAAATATCATTGAATATCGTACC